>PVIR01036262.1:0-16147 GCA_004026965.1 Petromus typicus
CGGAGAAGAAGGAACCCTTCTCCACTGTTGGTGGGACTGTAGACTCGTACAACCCCTGTGGAGATCAGTTTGGAGATTCCTCAAAAAGCTAGGATTGGAGGTCCCATTTGACCTGGCCATTGCCCTGCTAGGTATATACACACAAGAATTAAAAGACTCATATCACAGTGACATATGTGCACCCATGTTTATAGCAGCCTCATTTGTGATTGCTACATCTTGGAAACAACCCAAATGTCCATCAACTGGAGACTGGATAAAAAAGCTGTGGTTCTTCTACAGAATGGAGTATTACTCTGCCATAAAAAATGATAAGTTTGAAGCATTTCTACTTAAATGGTCATACCTTGAGGATATCCTCATAAGTGAAATAAATAGGCCACAGATAGGTACATATCGTATCTTTTCTCTGGTATGAGAAAATAAAGATGTAAATGAGTCCTAGCATTGTATGTTATATATTGTGAAATAGAAAATGCTCAATGCAAAATAGGGTGAAGGGGGAAAATGTTGAGATTGTAATAAAAAAGTAAGGAAACAAATTTTATAATATGGGGGGTGGTACGGTGGGTAGGGCTATGGGAAAAAATGAGAATTAAGTTGTGTCTTATACTGGTACAAATCCCCATTATGGAGTGCAATCATGATGCGTATATGTAATGTACCCATAAAGATTTTTAAAAAAATCTTTGTGGTTGAGAATCCACAAACCATGCTTGCAGATATGGAATGATTTTTTATTTGAAAATCTAGAATTATTATCACTCTGTCTTTAGAAACAGAAAAAAATATATGACAATGATAAGAGGATGAATAAAATAGTAAAATGAACTAACTAGACAAGAGTACAAATAAAACTCATTTAATAATAATTATTATTTTGCATGTTATTCAAAGAATGAAGAATTTTACAAAGTGATATTTTGGACTATGTTTAAGAAAATGTTAAAACACTTTGTAAGAATGATTTTGATAAAAGTTAAACTGGATTAATAACAGTTTTTTTAATTACAAGTATGATTATTGTTATAGGTAAAATTTTGCTTTACAATATCAGTAATGATCTATGAGCAGTGAAGTCCATTTAATTCACAGATTCCTGAGTACTCCATAGGTTTTTTTCAGCTTATAAGTGGGTTTTTCTGACATAAACTTGTTATACTCCAAGCATAAGAAAATAAAAGCAACCAAGAAATTATTGAAATTTATTCAACGTTTCCTTTCCATTGGATAAATTTTTTTTAGGCTTAAAATGTAAAAGGTCTCAGTAGCATAAGAAAGGAAAGGAAATAATTTAAACTTTATAGATAATACTAACTGAGGTTATGAATAAAATGCATTTCAAGACTGAGAGCTACTACTGGGATTACAGTAATAACAATTTCCATTGCAAAAAATGAAAATTTTAATGAATTAGTGAGGAAAGTGGTACAGAAGAAGAAACAAAGACAGCCAACAGAATATTACATGTCAATGATTACTTAATGCATTTAAATTGATATATTTATGCAGTTGTTTATATATTGGTTCATGGAAGCTATTTTATTAGAACATGCGGTATTACAGTGACCTGTTAAATGCTTATTCTCATGCACTGCAGCTAGGTGTGGGAACCAATGTGAATATTTTAGAAGGCGATATCAATTTTGAAAGCTGCACGTGTCACAACGTCTAAACTCAGGTACCTGGTTTAGAGTGAATAGTGAACATAACAGTAAAAATATTTTGGTATTGAAGTTATTTTCCCGGAGCAACATCAAACATCTTTCTGACTTCAATTCCTTATATTTAAAGATGTCCGGTACTGACAAATTTCTTAGAATCATTTCCTAATCTTTGAAAAGTTAACATCCAAATAAAAAGGAATTAGTATATCTTTAGAGCAGAGTGGAAAGGCAGGGGATGATGAGACAACGCAAGATAATATACATTTTATATTCAGAAGGAAGATAAATGCAATTTAGTGACCCATTGGCTTAGAAAGGATGTGTCATTAGTGATTCAAGAGATCAGGAACAAACGAAGTGTCCAGGCAACGAATTTAGAAACAAACATTCACAGAGACGATGGAAGTAAAGTCGCCTGTATAAAGAAAGTACGAAATGCACAATAAGCAGCTCATTTAGAGCCATAAAAAACTCTCGCCTCAGCATCAAGTGTGCCCTGTGAAATATGAAGTGCCAGTATTTTCTTCTTGATTAATTCAGAGACGAGTGGAGTACGCTGTCTGATTGAAAAACACAGCGCTAAATTTCAGGGGCGAAATGACCTTCGCTGAACAGCCTTGCCCCCAAAAGTTAGACGGAAGTGAGATCCATGCCAAGTGGAAAAGAAAAATCCTATTTCCGAGTTAATGATCTTGCAACCCCTGCATATTTAAGTCTCCCTTCAGTTGCTAAATTTTTGTGATGCCTCATTAGATAATATTTATATCAGTTACCTTAACCAGAGTTTATTTCATCTAATTTTTGCCAGAGGTGTTAGTTCTACTGTAGGAGAAATTTTAAGTAGCTTATGCACAATGTATCCTCTGCCTGATCAATTTCTCCCTTCTCAAATACAACACAACCAAATCAAAACACCAGGTCAATCTCCCATCGTTCACTTATATATTCTCATCAGTCATGTATGTCATGTCCTATGGTTCCTTCTGTTACTCCACTTACATCTGCATGTAAGTGACAAAGAAAGACACATGGAGTGTATTTTAGTACAGAGAAAAATGAAAATGAAATTCATAGAGAATTATATCAAAAGCATATTTGGATCTTTTGTAAATAAGCAGGAAAGTTGCTGCTGTTGTGTATGTTCTCATAAGCATAGGAAGTGTCTCAGATGGAAATCATATACAGAAGTCAAGAATGAAAGCTTTGTTGCAATTAGAAATATTTTCAAATATATTCTGTTATGGTTTGAAAGCAGACTTTTTCTGAGTCCCAAGATACATCTTGAAACTAAACATAGAAACATAAAACAGAATTCAGTAGAGGATGTATTTAAAATGCTTTATCGTCTATTGCATTGAAGTTCATTTTTCTTTCATTTATTATCTATCAATTTGTTATCTTCCTTATATCTTGGTATGAACAGTAGATAAAACATAACGTAGTCACTGTAATTTATTGAAAATAGGCTGTTTAATCATTTGTTTAACAAATACTTGGTACATAATCACTATGTAAAAGTCACTGTGTTAGCCACCAAAAATGGAAAGAGAAGAAAATAACAATGCAACTTGTTTTATACTTATAGCAGACAATTCAAATAATACGCATTGTTATTGTCTGTTGACTCTAGTCCTAGTCTTTTAATACCGAATGTTGTCTTTCTTTATATCAAGTGGCTAGAGATTCCAAGAAAATGATAAATGAAGGAATGCAGGGGATTCATCAGATATTCAACTAAATCAATATTTTTTCAGAGAAAGATTTGGGCAACAATGCTGTGAGGCTGAGTGGTGGCTGGTGTAGAGCAGTGTCAGGATCAAGCACCGGTGCCTTTGGAAACAGGGCTTCTGCTGGGCTTTAGTATGATTCATGTCCCTTAATGGCTTGTAAATTCAGAAAGATCATTGTGGCTGAACAGATTACAGTGGAGTGGTAGCAAGAGCCCTAGGAATCCAGCCAAACTACACACTGAACGGGAACTACAAAGTGCGCTTAGCATTTGTTATTATTTAGACAATATTGCCATTATAGGGGGAATTTATGGGGAGCGTTCGTAGCATCTAAGTGCCGTATCCCTCAGGTAAGGATAACATGGTTTACGCATAAAGAAAGCTAAATGTAATTTTTTAAAGAAAAAGAGGAAAACAGGTCCTGGGGTAATGTGATAGATGCAAGTAGTTGCTTGGGTAAAAGGATAAAACAGCATCTATAAAATATGTTTATTCCCTACACAAGGCAGAATTGCTTGTATTCATTGTGGGATTTATAAGCTGTGGTTTTGGGGAACTTCAAAACTCTGAACTGGAAAAAATAAATGGTATAGTCTCTAACCTGTATGTTAATATTTAAAGTGCCACATTTTAATTTCAAGTAGTTTTCATGCTTTATAAAGGCCTAAGAAATATACTCCCTACTACTCTCTTTTCCCCTGTAGCTCTTAATCAAGTTTATTTCATATAGTGTAATTTATCTCTGAAATGAATGCAATATTTTTAAGTCAACACACAAATACTATTGTGGTGATAACATGAAATCTGCTTCTCCCTCTTTCTCTTCCCTACCCCTTTCTCTCTCTCCTCTCTATCTCTCTCTCCATACACCTTTTCCATCTTATCACTGCTTCACAACAGAGAAAACTGTCGAGGACAAATCCAGTCTTTGTTCCATTACAGTATAAAAGGATATGTTTTCAATCTGCACTTAGTTGATATTGTACAATCCTTAACATAACTAATGAGATTTAAAGGAAGATAAGTAAATAATGTCCTTTTTCTTTATTAATTTGGAAGAAAAAAAACTGAGAAATGAGACAAACTAGGAAGGTGGATGGAAGACTAAATAACACTTATGTGACTGGGGAATTTTCAGTGAGGAAAGTATCCTACCCAAGCAAACAAACTAAGGTCATGTCAGTACCACCATCCAAACCTAGGTGTGCATGCATATTCCATTTCCTTTCAATTATTAGTCAGCCAATACTCACTATATAGGTTAGCTCCAGTTTATTTTTCTCCCCAAATGCATGTGTTACATTTAATCAGATGCCAAATCCTGAGGGAAAGCTGGTGATACAGGCAGAGGTACTAGAAGCTGCCTATGAATTTGTGCCTATGATGATCACCTTCATTTCTTCCATATTCCCTAGTTAGTCTTTGATACAGGTGCATTTTCTATGTTAGTGTTTAATATTAAACTGCACTCCCTCCATGTGTGGGGGCTCTGGGGCAGAATCCTCTCTATGGTCCTCTCTTACATCCCCGATGTTGGTAATTATATGTAACTTTCAAAAGAGGCGAGAAGACTTGTTAAACAGGAGTCCCTGGATATAAGCACACTTCAGAAGTGAGGTTAAACTTTGAACTTTTTTTGTAGAAAACTGTCTTACCAGTAAGAGAAGGAAAATTTAAGTTACTATAAGTGGATCTAGAAAACAAACAACATCATCTACAAGAGTGGGGCATATAACTATGTTTTGTGGTTGGGAGTACCTATTTCAAAAAGAAGTAAGAGCAGCTAAGAAGTATATGAAGAAGCTGTGGTTCTTCTATAGAATGGAGTACTACTCTGCCATAAAAAAATGATAAGTTTGAATCATTTCTACTTAAATGGACATACCTTGAGGATATCCTCATAAGTGAAATAAATAGGTCACAGATAGATACATATCACATCTTTTCTCTGGTATGAGAAAATGAAGATGTAAATGAGTCCTAGCATTGTATGTTACATATTGTGAAATAGAAAATGCTCAATGTAAAATAAGGTGAAAGGGGAGAATGTTGAGATTGTAACAAAAAAGTAAGGAAACAAATTTTATATATATGAGGGGGTGGTAGGGTGGGTGGGGCTATGAGAAAAAATGAGAATTAAGTTGTGTCTTATACTGGTACAAATCCCCATTATGGAGTGCAAGCATGATGTGTATATTTAATGTACCAATAAAGATAATTAAAAAAAAGAAGTATATGAAGAAATGCTCAACATCACTGAGATGCTGAGCAGCTAAACTGAGCAGCTAGGAAGTATAAGAAGAAATGCTCAACATCACTGTTCATTCAAGAGAGGCAGATGAAAACAAAACTAAGATTTCATCTCTTTCCATAAAGAATGGCTGCTATCTCAGAATTAGCCAGCAATAAATGTTGGTGAGGCTTCAGAGAAAATGGAATCCTTCTTCACTGTTGGTAGCAGTTTAGATTCATACAACTTCTGTGGAAATCAGTGTGGAGATTCTTCAAAAAATCTAGAATTGGAAATCCTTTTTAACCCAGCCATCACTCAGCTAGGTATATGCACAAAAGAATTAAAAGATTAATATCATAACAATATATGTTCACCCATGTTTATAGCAGTTCAGTTGTGATTGCTTAATCTTGGAAACAACTGAAATGTCCATGAACAGGAGACTGGATAAAGAAGATGTGGGTCTTTTATATAATGGAGCATTATTCTGCCATTAAAAGTGATAAAATTGAGTCATTCATACTCAAATAGATGTACCTTGAGAACATCCTCATAAGTGAAATAAATAGGTCACAGATGTATAAATATCATATATTTTCTCTGGTATGAGAAAATTAAGATGTAAATGGGTTCTAGTATATATAGCTTACATTGTGAAATAGAAAATATTTAAAAAGGAAAGAGGGTGTAGGGGTAAATAATGAGGGGGAAAAGAAGGTGATAGTAATTAGAAAAGGAAACAAAGCTTATGTATATAGGAGGTGGGGGGAAGGGGAGAAGATGAGAATCAAGTGAAAGTGATGATGATGTGTATTCATAATGTACCAATAAAGATTTGAATAAAAAATCAAGTCAAGCAGCCCCCATTTGTAGTGCCATTCACCTGAAATGTAATTTGTAATACTTGTTATTTCTTGAATACTTACTTGACCATGTCGTTATCTCTGTTCTTGGCTCAAAAATAATATAGATAAGATCTATTGGAGACTAAGCATAAGTGACCATTCAGAGAGGGGCACAGTGTACACCGTCTTCCCTAGCCCGGCTGAACTCAATAACATGTAGCACAGCCATTTAGTATAACCTATTCTAACAGAGCTGACAGGGCATTTTCAGCTATTTTTTTTTTTTTTCTGTTTTCTTTTGTTTTGATATTGGTACATTTTCAATATATGTGCACCTCAATTTATAGTAAGATCTCATTCAACATTATAAATTTGTACCTGTACTTGGTATATCATAAGTATTAAATAAATGATCTAGAAAGTTACTAAATTTAGCAATTGCCATCTATTTAATTAATACACACATTTTCAAGGTAGGTGTATATAATAATTGCCTTTTTTCATTGATTATAAATTAATACATAATATTAATATTTTCTATTGTACAGATTAGTAGAATATTTTGTGGTTTAATTAAGGGACAAATAAATGTTTAAAATCTAGAAGATCAATGATTTGGTGGAAAACATAAAAATATACCTATTATAGAGCTGGAAAAAAGACAATTTTAGCAACACAATTAATATTATTAAAAGCTTGCAGATTATGTGAAAGTTCACACCTTCATTATTCTACTTGGTCAAGAAATATGATGAAAATCCAAAGCTTATTTTTAAGTACACATTTATTATCTGCAAATACTCACTTCCCTCATAACAAAATGGAAAGTCACATTTGTAGTTTGGAAAATATTACCACAGAAGACATTTAGAATTATATTAGCCCTGTATGGCATGGACTATACAAAAACTATAGCAGAACAAAGAAGAAGAAAATGTTAGCCTTATATTTATTTCCATATTTAATATTTTAAATCCATCACTGTTATATATGTATTTAAAAGTATATCATACCAAAAATGTACAAGTCTTCTCATTTCATAATTGGGCTCATATATATGTAACATTTTTCTCTACATAGCACAAATTTTACTGCACAATTTAAGGAATTCAAAAAACAACCTTCTTTGAGCCATTTTCATTATGAAAACCAAATATAAGATACAACAATACATGAGATGATTTTCTAAAAGGATGTTCCATGTGAATGGAACCTAAGATAAATGTTAATGTTCATCTAAATAAACACAAATATTTTACTTTTTTAAAATATCCATTTTTTGTAGATATCCCTCAACTTGAAAAGAAATATTATTACATCCTTCAAGTGAAGGATTCACTAATAATACATTTCTTTTTCTGTCTACCTCTTATCTTTTTAAATATGTTCATTTGCTACTCTGTCTTCCCTTGGAAATAGTTTATTTCAAATAATATCATTAATAGCATATCCTTTCATTCCATATACAAATCTGTAGAATATCTACTTACTTTAAATTTGTAGGAAATATTTATTTATTGCTGATTTCTTTTCACAAAATAATTGTTGATATAAAAGTAAATTTGATGCAATTTAACAATATCTTCCCTTTACATGCATCAGGTTTTAGATTTATATGCTGAAAACATATAATAAATTGATAATCTGAAACACTGTTTTAGTATTGAGTGATTTTTAGCTAACTGAACATCTCATCTATTGCATACAATGCATAATAGTTTATACTTGATACATATTTTAAATACACTTTTATAAAATTAACCTCTTTAGCATATAAAAAGGATTATTTAAATCCATATATTCTACTATTGAAATCTTAACAATTGACAGAGAATGTAATTTTGACACATCCATTAAAGCTATACTTTTCAAATGAAAATGAATGTCCTGATATTGGTTAAATGGAAAAGTGAAGGAGACCACCAACACAATCACCTTTATTGATTATTCTCATGATTGTTCAAAGTTCACTTAACACAGAAATTGTTTTGTGGAGACAGTTGCTAAGAAAAACCTAGATCCATCACGCTGTCAAGTAAAAGTCTGAGATTCTCTGTATCCTTTCTAACATCTGAATCTGACTGTACAGTCAGGGCTGGGGAAAATTTGAGCCCCAGCAGGTTGGTGCTGTCGTTTCCATCTCACCCATGACTATCAAGTACAGAGACACAGAGACAGTTTCATAGAGCAAAGGTGTCCCCCATTACTGTATCAGTTTGGATGTATGCAACAACATTGTCAACTGACATTGGGAAAATGCTAGAAATTGGTGGTAAGATAAAGTGAGAGATAATCTCCAGTCTCAAGTATCAGAATTCAAGCCAAATGTTTTCATAATTGGTAAATATATCAGTTATCAAATAAAGCCATTATTACTTCATATTGAGGAACAAGAGTAAACAAAACAGTTCATTGAACCTCATCTGTTTTCTGGGTAGAGTTCTAGTGTCTTGATGTTTCACATGGCTCTTAACAGTTTCATATCACATGTTGAAAACTCAATTTTTTAAAAAATGTGATCTTATTCTTGATAATTGTGTTTACTAGAAATAAGTTGCCAAAGGCAGCACAAATAATCTCAAATTATTTTGGTCATAAGAAGGTGCCCTGGATCTTGGATAAATAATATTCCATGCTCTTTCAATGCAAAAGAAAGTTATATTTAATAGTTTTCTCAAGATATTGATTGATGCTTTCAAATGATTCAGATGAAGCAGGGCATCTGAGCCACTGCAGATCTCCATGGATGTCTTTGTGAAGGTAGCTGTTCTTGAGAGCACCCCCCATGAAGTATTTATCTTCATTAGATATGAAAAGAAACTTGTATTGTGAAGAAATCTCCTTATTTAGTGGGAGTTCACTTGATCATATGCTTCTCAAGGGATCCTTACAAGTTTATTGTTTTAGAAAACATCTTCATTAGCCTTGATTTACCTATATTTATTTTCTTAAAATAATCAAAGATCAGGCCAAGCTACTGATTGTAGAAACAGTTCATAAGTAAATGACATATGTTTATTTCATTGAAAATGTAGGTTGTTTTACTGAACATGTTATACCATTGTCCTAGATAAGAATTTATAATTTTAAATGAATTCTAACTGATATTGTGCATAAGAATAAATATAATACATCAGTTAAACTGCTATTTTCCTTCCTTTCAAGCTCAAGTTATTTGTGATTTCATCTTTTCTGAAGGAAATCTTATTTGAGGTGTCCCTTTTCATTTGATGGCCAAGTGGCAAATGTAAAGATCTGTGAAAGCTCTGACCAGCAATAGCATATCTCCTAGTTCGAGTCAGTGACACCACCAAGAAACTCAAAGACGTAATCCTAACCAAAGGGAAGAAACCACCCAGTCTGTAATGTCTGATATTTGTGAGCAAAGAGCTGAGGGAAAGCCACATTGTCTGAACAACAGATCCAGAAAGAATCCACCCTGCATCTAGTGTTTCATTTGTGAGGCAGCACCAGGAAGCTTATTTCCTCGCCTTGCTCACAAACACAACTACACAGAGAGGATCCACAGCTGATGTTATCCACACATGCACTCTGTGCTGTGCCAGAGATACTTGCTCTAAGAAGTAGATCAGAAAGGCTCTCTGACCCCGAGGGATGGCCTCCTGTCTCAGTCTCTAGTGAGGACTTCAGAAGACTTTCCTATTCATTGAAAAGAGTATCAAAATAAAAATTTTATCCTATTTTATAGGCTCATTACAAATTTCACATATGTTAATATTCTTAAATCATGTTCATCTATTAGGTGTCCTGGAATAAACAAAAATATGTAACATATATATAACTTTTTTGACTTACATGTCAATGAAAGCACAGGAAGTGTAGGGGCGCAAATGATTCTGTGCCATCTTAGCTGAGAAATGAAATATGATCATTTTTTCAGAGTAACTGTGAATTTATGGAAATGCCACCTAAAGTAATCTATCTGCCCAACTATCATCATCATTATCCACTTTTGAAATGGAAATTACTTCTAGCATATATTAATATTTAATTTCTTAAGAGGTTTCGGGTCCTGGACTGAATGTCACTTCCAAATACAAGATTTGCCTTCTGCTCCACTTCCTTCCCCAAATATAGCAACTCTGATTTCTTCTCCTTCTAGATAGCATATGTGTGACAACTTGTGTGATTGTATTCTTCTGATGTCCCTCACTGAAGTGCACCATGAGTCACCTAAAGAGAGTACATTTTATCTTCACTGCTGTTAGTCACTTTAGTTATTGTCACTTGTCTAGCAATTGATAATAAAAAAATCTATGTATGTTAATGAACTCCCCACCCAGCTCTCTGTGACATTCTATCATGTCAAATATACTCTTAGATATCATTTCACATCAAAACCATACTTAAAGTTAAATATCTTTCTCTATGGTGAAGTTTATTTACTAAAATTGATACATAAATAAATTATGCATTTATACTTAAACTGATTACATATCACCTTTACTAGTGTGTATTAATTTCACTCAAATCTTACTTAAATAGCAAAGGATAACTATATTACCTGATGAGTATATATATATATATATATATATATATATATATAATCACTATATATCACAACTTCATGTAAAGTTCTAATAATTACCCTAACAGAACAATACGTTATTAGACATAATCACATATAGTTATGAACTAATTTTTCTACTGACTAACATTAGAATATACTGGAAATATCATGCAGTATCGAACAGCGTTGTGCGATGGTCTCTTTTTTTCCTCTGTATATAAAGCAAGTAGTCCCTTCGTGAGAAGCCCCACTCTTATGCGTTCATCCAACCCTAAAACCATTTCTATCATGACATATAAATTATACATTTTAAATATATGTACTTACGTAAACAGATTCAAACCATACCTGGATCTAAATATCCTGCATCGCAATTTAGGGGAGGATAAGTTTATGTTGGCTCATGGTTTTTATAGTATTCATTTCATGTGCACCTTCTTCTGAACGCACTAGATTTTATCATGTAAAGGAAGAAGAAACAAGGTTAGGTTTTATGCTTATGCTTTTTTTTTAAAGAAAGTACAAGTTTCTATACATCTGTAATAGATGACGTCACTTAAAATATGTTTTAATTACCTGAAAGTCACACATTTTTCCATGATCGTAGTGGATATGTACATAAGAATTTTATTAGCAACCACAGTTTCAGCTTTTGAAATATATGCATATCAATTCAGATTATTATGAATTTTCATTATGCTATTTTTAGTATTGCTGTTTCTCCACTGACACAGACAATTGAGATCAACATGTTTCATCAATACTCACATGCTTTGGGAAATCGCAGACATTCTACATTTTACAGGAACTTCTCCCATGAAAGCACTTTAAATATGACAGTGAAATGAGAGCTACACTGACACAGATGACACTGCTAGAATATATTTTTCTAAACTTCAGTAAAGTGAAACATGTCTCTTGACAAAAATATTTTCTGTCATTCCTGTATCAAACAATCTACCACACAATCAATCAGTGGATGACACTGTGTCAAAGAAATATAGTCCAGAAAACTGTAAAATATAACCTCATATCATTTAAAACACATTTTTAAGTGTGAAGTTCAGTAAAATTAAGTTTCAGAAAATGCACAGGATACCAAAAAAGGATATTTCCATATTCACTAAGCTGGATATTTTCCCAGAAGAACTTGTCACTTTAATTCCGGCCGTTGAACGTAAGAGGGAAGTGATGGTGTTCCAGAATTCCTGTGAAGTACCTTGCCTCTTGTCCTGCCACACGCGCAAATTTACTACCCCCATGTTTTGTTTGTTGGCTGAGAGAGAGAAGTCCAGCTGAAGAGCAGGTAAAGTAGACAAGGCCAAAGCAGCAGAAGATTGAAAATCACATTCTGATAATTCATTTATGGATAACAGTAGTAATATTATGTTGTCACTAGTCCAGGAAGTTATCACACACCCTCTACATATTGTTAAGATTTTACCTTTCTGACACAAAAGCTTGCCTCTACTAATGCATAAAAATTTATTAACACGTGAGAGTATAGACAAAACAGCAGTATCAAGTGGCACAATTTAAATAGTTAATTTTCCCTAATAATAACTAGTATATTTATTTGACATTCATATATTAGGTTAATTAACATGTTTGCCTAATGGAAGAATTGGCCCAAATAGCTCCTCTACAAAACACAATATTATTTAGCTCAAAGAAATAAAAAGTTGTTAGTGGGTTTCACATGGAGACTCCCTCTTCCACGTTACTAAAGCAAATCTGAATCACACTTGTGCAATGACTATTTAACCTACCAAAATGAAGTGTTTCTTCATTATTTTATAAATTACTCTGCAAATACTGAACAGATTACTGATTGTATCAATTCTACTGGTTTGTCAATTCCCAACTATAGCCACATTTTTTAGTAATTTGGATCAAAATATTGAGGCACTAAAATTATTTCTTGTTTTGTAAGGAAAGCCACAATAAATGAATGATTTTAAAATAAAAATAATTATTAAAATAATATTTCTAAACCAAATAGAAGAAAATATATTAACAAACAGAGTTATGTAAAACATATAAATGTGATTATTCATGTATCTGTTTGGTTACTTTCAATATAATTCAATTTTAAAAATTCAGCTCCTCAAATAGTTTACATTCATGTGTATACAAAATATTCCAGTAGAAACACAAGCAATTATTCTCTACTTCTCCATTGAAAAATTCTAATATAATATATTGCAAATTTTTATTATTATTGGAACATTTATGATTACATCTCATTTTATTCTAAACAGTCTTTAAAAAGAGCTTCTTCAAAAATTATTATGAGATTTTTTGGAACATATTCTTGACACATGCCACATTTCTTGTTTCTTAAGTCTTATATAATATCCATTTTTTCAACACATTTATCTTTTCCTCTTATCTGGTTTCTAGAAATTTAATGTATATTTTTTTCTGTATCTCTGAACAATAATTTACTCAACTCTTTGCAAGTAAAACTCAAGATATTATTTTCTATTAAATATGACATAGTAAAGAAAGTATGACTCTTTTCACATAATTTATACTAGCAAAATCCAAAATCTTAACTCATCAGGGTTATAACTGTTTTCTTTTTAAAATTTTTATTGGTAAATTTTATATACACATCACAATCACACTCAACATCAAGAATTTGTATACATGGCTTATTTCTCATTTTTCTCAGTCCCTGCCCACCATACAGCTCCTCAACCCCTATATGTGTATGCTTTGTTTCCTTTTTATCATCACGTTTTTTCTTTCACCTCATTACTTACCTTTAACCCCTTTTCCAAATGAACTTTTTCAATTTCACAGTGTCTATCATATATTCTAGAACTTATTTACATCTTCAAATTCTCATACCATTGAAAAGATGCAGTATTTATACATCTGTGATGTATATATTTCACTTGTGAGAATGTACTAGATGTATGTCCATTTGAGTATAAATGGCCCTAACTTATCATTCTTTATTACACAAAAATACTCCATTTTATATATTTAAAAAATACACATATTCTTTATCCAGTCTCCAGTGGTGGACATTTGGGATGTTTCCATGACATAACTATCACAAACTGAGCTGCTATAAACATGGATGCACTTTTGTCTCTGTGATATGAATCTTTTCACACTTTCATGTATATTCCTAGCAGGAGAAAAGGCAGGTCAAAACGGACCTCTAATCTTAATTTTTTGAAGCATCTCCACACTTATATCCACAGTGGTTGCACCAGTCTACATTCCCACCAATAGTGGAGAAAGGTTGCTTCCTCCCCGCAGCCTCATCAGGATGCATTGCTGATTAATTTTGAAATAGTAGCCATTCTTTGTGGAGTGAGATGAAATCTCAATGCTATTTTCATCTGCATCTCTCAATGAGCAGTGATATTGAGCACTTTTTCATGTGCTTCCTGGCTGCTTTTACTTCTTCCTATGAAAAGTGTCTGTTCATTTCAAATGTTCATTTTTGAATTAGATCTTTAAATTTAGGGTAGCTCATTTTTTAAAGCTCTTTATATATTCTAAGTAGTATCCCTTGGTCTGAGTAACAACTGACAAATATTTTTTTTTTCCCTGATTGTGAGCTGTCTCTTCGCTCTGCCAGTGGTTTCTTTTGCTGTGCAGAAGGTTTTTCATATGATGAGATTCAATTTGTTGATTCCTTCTACTAGTTTCCATGCTATAGAGGTTTTGTTCATAAAGTCTTTCCCTAAGACAATGTCTCCAAGAGTTCCACCTGACTAATTTTGCAGCAGGTTTAGTGTTTCTACTTGAATGTACAGGTCTCTAATTCACTGTAATTTTAGTTTAGTATGTGGTGAAAGAAAAAGGTCTAGCTTTATAGTCTTTGGCAAGTTAAATTCCCATTTTTTTTTCCATCACCATTTGTTAAAGAGGCTATCTTTTCTCCCTTGAGGATATTTGGCTCCTTTGTCAAAGATGAGGTGGCTTAGTGTGTCTGGAGTTGTTTCTAGTTCTTTGAATCTATTCCATTAATCTTCGGTTCTCTTAGTTTGCCAGGGCCATACAATTTTTATCACATTGTCTTTGTAGTATAGTTTCAAGTTGAGGATCATGATATCTCTGCCATTTCCTTGTTGCCTAGAATTGCTTTTGCTATTCTAGGTCTTTTATGGTTGCAGATAAACTTTCAGATTGTTTTCTCTAGCTCTATGAATTATGCTGTTGGAATTTCAATGAGGAAAGGAGAGTACTTAAAGCTATTTTCCAGTGAAGCACACTTCTTTCCTTACTTTAAATTGCATGCTTATGAAAAATTATCTAGTTTCTATCTACAACTCTGATTAAACTAATTTGACTACTTCCGATTACATATTTCATTAAACATGCAAATCACTATTAAATTTTATTCTATTAAGAAAATAAAATGATTTAGAAAGAATAAAGGTGAGTCAGAATAATTGCTGTCAAAATACATGAGTCAAATATAAGAAGTAAAGGTTACAAATCTGTTAAAAGCTTATGAGCTTAAAACTTTTCAAGAATTCTCTCCCAACTTTGAGAAAAAAATAATTGATTAGCAAAATTACATTTGAATCATACAAAAAATTTTCATTTGTATTGAGGAAAGATCCTCACTCAATACAGAGGCTTTGGTCAGCATTAGAATTCTACAGAATATATATGGATAATTTTAAGTGAAATTTAATGCACTGGTGTCTTTTGGGGGAAACATACAGTTACATTAACTTAATTGTTCTTGACTGTTCTTGACAAAACATATAGGTCAAAGAAAACTGTTGGGATGACTTAACTGAAAAAAAAAATCACTAAATGAAATAAAAATGGGGCAGAATAATCAAAACACACTGGAAAATTTAGATGAATTTGGGTCTTTTTTGTGCTTTTTCTAAAGAAGAGATACATCCACAGATGTTTCTTTATTTTCCTACCTCTCTGTGTATTTTTCATTTACATATGTAATCTATTTTTTTAATTATCTTTATTGGTACATTAAATATACACATCATGATTGCACTCCATAATGGGGATTTGTACCAGTATAAGACACAACTTAATTCTCATTTTTTCCCATAGCCCCACCCACCCTACCACCCCCCCATATATATAAAATTTGTTTCCTTACTTTTTTGTTACAATCTCAACATTGTCCCCTTTCATCT
>PVIR01036263.1:0-15926 GCA_004026965.1 Petromus typicus
CTCTGTCAGAGCTGAAGGCACTGCACTACCTCTAACCCACCTTTTAAGAACATCCTAGGAGGGCATTTAAATATTCTAGTGCTTGTAAAATCTAAACTTTTAAGAGGACATTGGAAAAATGTTTCAAGGATTTAAAATGTTAGCTAATGGTAATCCATTTTTAGGAAAATAGAAAATCATACATATGCATACAGACTGAGGTACAAAAATGTATTTCTTGATGTTTATAATATTGAATTTTGGAAGCAACCTAGAGTAGATGTGATATATGCATGGATTTTTTAAAAATATAATTTCTGTCTTCAAGGGTATCATTTCTCTGAAATCATGTGCACTGAAAGATCATAAAAACCCGATGAAGTGCTATAGAGATCAAGGTAGGAATGAGGATATCGAGTAAAGGTTTATTCAGGTTTACTAGGTATGTGATACACGGTGCGACCATTATGAAGAATATGCAAATGCTGGGGGATATATATGTATATTTTTAAATTCTTTTAGATGGAAGAAGAGGATGATTTAATCTGTTTTCAGATTTTCCATGTTTACTCAGAGAAAACAGTAAAGAAAAGAAAAGAAAGGAAAGGCAAAGAAAAGAAAAGGAACACTGGGTTTGGGAGGTTGGCTGTCTAGGTGTAGATTAGTAAGAGGTGATATGAAAGTAATTAGAGCCCAAGTGACCTTGAGTTCAACACAGTTCTGGTTCTGAGGCTGACGGCAACCTTGTTTGAGGTGTTTGTTCCACTTTCTGCTGTGAGTAATGACCACCAGAGATAGCACAAATGCGCCATTCCAGAGTACCGTGCAGATGAATGAGCAGGCTCCGCCAAGTCCCTAGAGCATGCGTGTCCTTCACTCCCAGCCTCTCTAGCCCACATTCTCGGTGTTCACCTCAGGGAACACGAGGTAAGTCAGCTTCCGTCTTACTGGAACCATGCTTCAAACTTACTCTGAAAGTTAGATTCCTACCTGTGCACAAAGACCTTTCTTTGTTACCCCCAAATACTGCACAGGAGATATTTTTCATAGTCCAAAATTAATCATCATTGGCCTAAATGAGGCCAAATTTTGCAATCTAGCTTCGCTGTTGTGTAGCTGTTTGTTCTTTTGCAATTATCTCAACCCTCATGAGTTAATGCAAATAACACAAGGGAGGAGTTTAGGATGGGTTTTAGACCACAGTGAATGCTGAATAACATCTCCTGTTCTTTGCTTTGCTCCTTATTTTCAGATAAGCTTCAGGCAAGCATATTATAAACTCACTCGACCAAATACTGAGCTCATTCACTTCTTCATAGTTTTGTTCATGTTATTCTTTTCTCCTGGAATATCCATTTCTGTTCATGTGCTTCCTCCATGAAAATTTACTTGGATACCCCAAATAGAAAAGACATCTAAAAAATTCCAATAGAACTTTTTAGCCCAGTGAAGGCATCAAGCCTTCCAGCTACCTAGTATGCTTGCCTTTATCTATCCTCCTTCTTATGTCTTATCCTAGGTCCAAACTGAAAACAATGTTAACACAGAAAGAGAATAGACTTGCAATTAGACAGACATACTTGGTTTTGGATTTCAACCCAGAGTAAATCTTTGAGACATTTTTGTTACATTCCGCTGAAGAGAATATTCCTCTTTGGCAGGTTGGGACCACTAGCAAGAAAGAAAGCAATGCCCCTAGACAAAGGAATAACTATCCCAGCTCCTGCTTCAAGCTGGAATGTTTTCAAGTATATTCCTTTTTCTTGCTTAGCAAGCACTGAGCTTCCTGCTTCTGGTTTGGACCTGAAATGGAAGATCCCAATGCCAACAGGAAGGTCATACTTGTGGTCTCTCTCCCTCACTGAAACCTGAAGCACTGGAATTTCATGTGGGTGTCATTTCTCAAGAGATTTCCAACTGCCATTCCCAGACCAAAGGTAGCCCCTGGATGCGACAGGATCTATAGCCTCTCTCTGCTTTACTTTTAAGTGATTCCAACTTTATTTGCCAAATTTCAGTTCAATAATTAAAAAGAGTTATAGTGTGGGAGTGGAAGGATATTTAAATGTAAGATGGCATCTCTCACTGACCTGAGTTGCATTAATAGACTTCAATGAATAGGCAAGAGAAGAGACAAGATTCACATTGATATTGAGTGGCAGTAACTGGCTATATGATTGTCAAGTAGATTTATCAGTATATGTTTCTATTAACTGTGTAGATGACTATAAAAATGACACATGGGGCTAGAGATTTAGCTCAGTGATTCTGGCATCTGCTTTGCAAGCACAAGGTCCCAAGTTTAACCCCTGGTAATCATATACCACAATGCCAGGTGTGGTGACTCATGCTCACCAGCAATCAGTACCACATACCACAATGCTTGACATAGTGCTTACACCTGTAATCCTGCAGTTGGATAGCAGAGGCAGGAGGATTGTTGAGTTTGAGTCTTGTCTGGGATACATAACGAGCTCAAGGCCAGCATGCACTACCAAAGTGAGACCTTGTCTCAAAAAAAAAAAAAAATGACACACAGTTGTGACAGCTGATTGTGTTGTCACCTTGAATAAGAAATGTCTATCATGTTGGTATAGCACCTTTCTGAGTTATTGAAGAGGGAAACCTCATCCCTGTGTAGGCGACATCGACCAATAAGCTTATAGTCCGGATGATGCTTCTCCTCTCTTCCTCTTCCCCCTGCTCCTCCTCTTGCCCTTCTACCTCCTCCTCCCCTCCCGCTTCCCCCTCCTCCCTCTTCCCCTCCTACTCCTCCCCCCCAATCCTTGTCTTCCTCATCCTCCTTGTCCTCCTCCTCCTCCTCTGGAGTGCGTCTTCACTGTTGTCTTTGGATATCGGTCTCCAGGCTTCCAGGGCACTTTTCCACCTTCCACTGCAGATCTTTCAGTTAGCTTCCTGGTGCACTTTCACAGGTTCTGCTGCAATCTCTAGGCCTTCAGCTCTTGGCTGTGTCTTTGGCTCTCCAGCACACAAATGGCCCTTTCACCTTTCTCCAGGACTGACTGCAGATGGCTTTTACCAGCCCAAAAATATTTTAAAAATTTACCAAGAATCTGTGGATTCTCAAGAATACAACTGTGGATGCTAGCATGATAAACTGCCCAGTGACATTTTCTTTTTACTCAGAGCTCGGTAGATGATACATCAGTTTTAATAGTAATAGCGTAAGAAGAGGTTTTCTGAAAGGGTAGTCAAATCTTGTTCAGAGGTGTTTGTGTCAGATGCAGTGAACAAAGGTGTTCAGCTTTATACAGCTGGTTCTCCAGCAGCTTGCAAATTTGCAAAAAGTGCCTTGGGAGACCACCGTTTCTCTTGCCTAAATCTGATGATTGAAATACATCCTTTGATTTTTCCCTTTGGGGAAGATACATACCCGCCTTTCCTGAGAAAGTATGTTATGCCACTTCCTATGGTAAACACGTGCACCTCAACCCTGGAGCCATAATGCTTGTCTAAACCACTAGCAAATCATTTCTACACTTCACCCTGTAATCTGTTCACAGGAAGGACGCCCAGACGTTTAGTTTTAAAAACTAAAGTTGTTCTGAGGGTGTGTCCCAACCGTGTGAGGCACACGGGCACAGTTTATCTTTATTCAGAGCAACTTCCAGCCATTGTAGCTTTAATATCATCTCTTCTCCATTGTTTCCATTTTCCTGTTTTATATAGAAGGTAGCTTGTGAACTAGATTTTGTCATTAGTTTTCATGTTTCTTATCCTTAGTTTTTATTCTCTGTTTTGAAACAAGGTTCAGAGTGATGACATCAGAACACCTTCCCACTACATAGACAAAGCTGTGAGCTTTCCCCGGCAGGGCACAACCCCTGCTCATATTCAAGCCCTTTGATCATTTGATTTAACCTCCATGGAAGTCAATCATTAATTAAAAAAATTATGATGGATATTCAGAAGCTAGTTTTTAAAAGGAGGAGAACATTATCAATGGCCCTGTCTTTTATACTTTCAAACTAAAACCAAACAAAGTAAACAAAACAAAATTTAGCAAAAACAACACAATAAAATGCAAGTATAGATAGCTTTTACATGTGGGTATTGGGACAAAATTTCAACAATGCAAAGCAAATATAATTATAAGATTGAGAGATGTTCATTCAAGAAGTTCAATGTCACTGCATTTTCCATGTGAGAAAAGTATATTATACCCATAGTGTTGGCAAAGTGCTTGACAAAAGCAGATGCTATTCTTGAGTGCAGATTGGCTAGCTTGAAATAGATTAATAATATTTACTTAGCAACTTCATAGATGTTCCCATTACACTAAGAAAGATGACAAAGATACTATCACCCCATTACCTAACATACTGTGCAAAAGTGTTCTCAATGAATTGAAGGACGATAAATTAATATGAGGTATAAACTTTCAAAAGAAAATTATTAACTATTTTCAAATATGTGTGAATGTCCTTAAGTCTGGAAAAACCAAAAGAACTAACAAGGGAAGTCATGAAAAATAATGGAATAATTTAGTAAGAAAAATTAGAAATTAATACCTAAAATACAGTAAGATGTATTTATGTTATTTAAAGAGAAGCACATTAAATAAAACCATAAAGTAAGAACTAAACACCTACAGTGGAAGTGAATATAAATGCACTACATTTTTATTAATAAATTATAAAAATGTTCTCATAGAAAAAATCTTATAAAAATCTTTAAGGTGATCCAGAAAATATAAAACACTATTTGAATTAAAGAGAATTAATGCCCGTTTTTAGGCAAGTTAATGCAAGATTGTAAAGATGTTAATTTATCTTACATTAATATATAAATTGAACACGCTTCCAATAAAATTACCAGTATAATAGTTTTTATGAAGCTAGACAGGTTGAATCTGTAGTTCAAATAAAATCTTGCTAGGAAATTTTTTCTAAAAAGAAAGATAAAGGAATAGACTACACTAATACATATGTTATAAAACTTTCATAAGTAATAGAATTTAATGTTGGTGCACGTGTGGACATTTCATAGACTTGAGCAAGACTCAGATGATACACACAATCAGGTTGGGATCATGCCAGCCTTTAAAATCTGTAAGCTAAAGGCAGATTATTTGATAAATGGCACAGGGACAATCTGCTGAGAAAAATAAATATTACTGACAAAAAATTGTGATCTAGATAAAGATTCAAAATTAAAATAGAACTAGATTTTTTCTTGTAATCTTGCAGCAGTAAGCACATTCTAAGTAAGATACATAATTTCAAATTCCTCAGAAATTGATAAATATTATTAATGTACTGTGATTTCTGTTTTCATGAAATATAAAATCTGCTAATACAGCCAATTTGAAAAATATCTACAGCATATATAATGAGCAAAGAACTAAGAACCTTAAATTTGTCTTATAGATAGAATACAATATCTGAATATAAATGTGAACAGTGTTTTATAGGGGAAATAAATACTAATGGTGGTTTAACATGAATGTATTTAGCTTTGTTCAAAATTAGAGAAATACAAATAACAAATTAAAAAGTATTTTTGCCTTGTGGTAGAAATGATGAAACATTATTAGTGCTGATGAGACTTGGAACAATTCTTTATGCCAAACCATAAATAGGAGCATTGACTGCAGTGGCCATTAACTGGCAGGGCACGTTGGCAACATTTACCAGGATTCGAAATACACAAGTGCTTGTACAAAACCTAACAACTGCACCTTCATTATGCATACAAATAGCACCTACACCAAAGAATGACAAACCGTCAGCATGAAGGCCCTGTTGGTAGTAAGCGGGGAATGTCCACGACATGTGTAAGCACTCCAAAGTGGAACTGCTTGGGTGCTTTCTAGCTGGGGTCCCCATCCTGTAGGGCACAGACCAACCAGGACAGTGAGGAAGCAGGCTGCACAGTGGAGGGGCACAAGGTTGCAGGCTTCATCTGTGACACAGCTGGGCGCTGCCCCTGGGATTCCCGCCTGAGCTCCACCTCCCCTCAGAGCCACGACAGCAGTACATTTTCATAGGTGGCTGAATTTCACACCTGAAGGGGCTCGGTTGCACGCTCTTTGGATCCTCTGGAAACCCTACTCGCTCCCACTGCCAGTTCCCGATGAAATTGTCTCCCACAGACTGGACCTTGGTGCCAAAAAGCTCAGGAGCAACTACACATCCACAGTAAGGGAAGCCGGATGGGTTTATTTTGAATAATCTTCATTACTGAAAATCAGCAAGGTGGGGCATAATTTATTTCACTGGGCATGCTAAAAAGATGTATTTAATGTTCGTGACAGCCATGCCAGACAGCTCCTCCCCCACAGAGACTGGCAGCTGTGACTGTTCTGGAAAGGAGGGCCAAGAGGGGGTGGAAAGTGCAACATCACTTTACAGCTATTCTTACTGCTTGAAATATTTATCATGCAGTTAAAAAAAATCTACTTAATAAAAAGAAATTCCACCTCAAAAAGCATCTCCCTCTTTGGGCTGGAGCCTACCTGAAATTCACCCCATGATTCAGCCTTTGGGGTATGTGCATCTCTGCTTCAAGGGAAGCATTAGAAAAATCCATGAAATCTCAAGATCGGCCTCCACTAATGCACTGCACAGAGTAACTGCTTGTTTCTTCTTGCTTTGCATCCAAAGCTGCCTCTGTCCTGAAGGAGCACTGTCCCTACAGAGCCATCTCTGTACTTGTGTGGAGATGTTTATCCCTCCTACTTACCTCAAAGGGGCCTTGTGAATCTCTGATTTATCTTGTTGTCCCCTACAGAGTATGTCCTTATTTTTTTTTTTTTTTGCACATTGTACACATTCAACAAATATTTTAATTAACTAAGTGAATTTCTAAAAAAAATCAGATACAATGAAAGAAAGGAAAATTATCCTTGTGTCACCTGCATCACACCATGTGCCAGGCAAAATGGGAAACGGTATGTAGTATCCCACTCTTATGGAGACAAAGCTTAGATTCTATTACAAGATAATACAGACTCAGTACAAATACATAAGCAGATTTTAAAAATGTTACAATGGGATAAGTGTATTAACCAAGTCCCCAGGAAAATAATTATTATGTATTGCAAGTATATACTAATATACTAATAGGAAAAAGAGCAAAATGTACAAGTAAAAATCACTTTCCGTTAAATAATATTGTAGAACAGATAATCTCAAACTGTAGCCTGCCAGCCAAATCCAGTCCCCTTCCTAGTTTTGTGAGGTGTATGAGCTCCGAATGGCTTCTTACACATTTTACATTATGGAGCACACTTCCAAATTAGAGTAACTTTTGTGACACATGAGACTTATAGGAAATTCAGATTTCAGTGTCCATAGATGGGGCTGTGTGTGTCACAGCCATGATTATCTACCTGCATGTCACCTAGAACAGTTCAGGTGTTGAAACTGAGACAGACCATATAATCTGCAAACCCAGAAGTATACAGGGGACTTGGCAGAAAACTATTTGGCCCCTGTTAGAGAACCTAACGCTCAGGGATGTGACTGACTTTAAACTGAGAAGTCATGAAAAGCCTTTTTGAAATGGGTATATATTATGAAATGGAAATCAGAGAACAGGACTTTATTTCACATCACATTGGGTTGTTCTACAAACTTTTATTTAAAAAATAGTCTGACAACCAGTCTGCCTTTTCTGCTATTCTCCAAGAGGAGAATAAATGGCCCACTTCGGCCATCCTCCATTCCTAAGCCAAGTTTCCAAAATATAGAAATCTTGGCTCCAACAAGAGTGTTTCCAAAAGGTTATGTATGAAAACAAGGAAGGGAATTATTGTTCTAACACCACGGGTGAGTCGGCTCAGCCAAAGATTACATATGTTATTTTGACTTCAGACTATTGGATGGATTCATCAGAAGCCTGTATAGAAGTATTTGAACCGGAGGAAACCAGTCCCTTCTGCCAAATGTCCACTGA
The DNA here is from genome assembly GCA_004026965.1 of Petromus typicus. Classification (NCBI taxonomy): domain Eukaryota; kingdom Metazoa; phylum Chordata; class Mammalia; order Rodentia; family Petromuridae; genus Petromus; species Petromus typicus. The sequence goes on from PVIR01036263.1 coordinate 7,900, forward strand.
GTCATTAACAGAATATAATGAAGGCCTGAGACTTTTCATTTTGGAAAAATTGTCATAAATTCTCCCGGGCAGGAACATTCTGTATCATATGTTCCTCCTACCCAGGAGGAGGAACTGCAGCAAATTCCAGCCATAGTTGGGGGAGGGGGTTCCACTGCTAGCCAGGGGGAGCAGCTGAGCATGAGAGAAGTTTCTTTGTGGTGACCGAGCGTCTCACGAATGTCTAACTGAAGACTCTGCCTGACATGGAAAAAGAAAGAAAAGAGAAAAGAGGGGTTGCTGATGAGATACTGCCACTCCACCTGTGATGTCACTTAGTTTTTACCTAAGATGAGAACACGAATAATCTTTGTAATAAGTAGTTCACTACATGAAGATCGTGCCGATGAGAGGAGATTGTTCCAGGGAGGTAGGTGACTACTGAGATCAGCCTTTTACAGATGAGTCCGCTGAGACTTCTGGAGGCTAAATATCTCATCCAAAGTCATAGATCCAAGAACAGGAATGGCAGGGACAGGATCTCCTTGAGTTTCACTTCTCCCGTGCTCGGAAACTAGACAGGCCCCACAGGCGCACAAGATCTGTGTTTAAGAATGTGTTGTTACAGTATTCATACCCAAACACGCTGAAAATAGTTTACAAAGTGAGATTATTAGTTCGATAATTATACATTGTGGTATTTTCCTGACTAAAATACGATATAGCAGCTAATATAAATAAAAGAGCTAAATATATTTATAGGATATATTTCCAAAGACATTTAGATAAAGAGCAAATGTGAACTGAGGAGTGATATACCACTTAACCTAGAAGTGATTTCAGACATGGAAGAAAAGTATGTAGGAAGTTCTGGGAATTGGAAACATTTAATTAAGGATAAGTGTTTACTCCAGTTAAGAGGGGAAGGCATGATGAATGGAGTACTTTGAGGATCGAGTATATCTTCTAAGCTTTATAAATAGAAAAATATTTAACAATAATGGTATAATGTTACAATTTTAATATTATCTACAGAGATACTATTTTATTTATCTAATTATATGCATGTGTGAACCTCATAATAGAGGTAGTTTGTTTAAACAAGCAAATAATGTTTGCTAAAAAAAATGTTAGCTGTCTCAATCTAAGTTCACAGATTTTTCAACTTTTACAAATGTTTGTTGACCAAGTGACAATATTTTCTTAATTTAATACGGTATGACTGGTTTTTGCTAGATGAAACTTGTATAATCAATGTTCTAGGCGGAAAATAATTCTGTCTCTAGGGAATACTGAGTTCTTGTTTCAGGAATTAGTTATATTCAGAGACACTCTAAGGAAAAGGACTTCGAAAATTTATCCAAATTACTATTTTTCAAACCATTTTTACAGCACAGTGTTGTTTTATTTTCAAATGAATTCTTATCCAAATTCCTTCATTTGAATATATAAATGGGTTCGCTCTGTGGAACTCTTTCTTTCTCTCGCTCTCTTTCTTTCTTTCTTCTTTCTTTATCTCCCCCCACCTCTCTGTCTCTCTCTCAACTCCTTAGAAAAATTGTTAATTCAAGGCAGAGACAGAGGACATAATACTAGTTGAAATTGAAAAATATGATGTACATTTAAAGTTTAAAAAATTATAGTGAAAAAAATCAGTCATTAATTCTTTTCAACATACTCCTGTTCAGTTCAAATACACTTGTCCAACTGACCTCACCACTTTCTGAAGCAGTTTTGGAAGTTTTTTCCATGAGTGTCTTTAGTTGAATATCATGGATGCCTTGATGTCCTGAATCAACCCAAAATGCTTACCTTTCATGGTCATCTTGACTTTGGGAAGAGTCAGAAGTTGCATGGTGCCAGATGCAATGAATAAAATGGATAAAGACACATCATAAAGTTTTTATTAGCCCGTTTTTCTGTTGAATGGCATTCACCATGTCACCACAGTTTTGATTATTTCATGTAAAGTCATGCAGGAAGGAACATTTCTGCAACTGCTTCAGAAAGTTGCAAGAATGACGGGATAAGTGCTTTTAAACTGAAGGAGAGAACTGGTGGTGGCTGGAGGGAGAAGATAATGACAGTGGGCCTTTTACTATAATAAATTTAAAAAATGAAACCTTCAGTATGTGCTTTGATCACCCGTTACAGATTAGCCTGGGTCATGTTGTGCCCGAGAGCAGTGAACCACTTGAAGAATAATGGAGTCAAAGACACTCAAAAGAGTTCTCACTGATCTGAGACAGGATACTTGGCATCAAAAAGAATAAGGACTTCAACACTTTGAAACATACCAATTATATCACGATCTACCTGTTGTAAATGTTTCTGAAACAAAACAAAGCAACACCACTGCACACTGGTGACCAATGCTCAAGAGAGTTCCCTGAGCATACATTCGTCAAGTAATGGAAAAGATTCAAATACATACACAGTGGAAACAGGCAGCCCTTCATTTCATGACATTTTTGGTTTACCAGCTATAGTGTGAAACTCATTGATGCAAGTCTTCCTTCTAGGTGACACTCCTACCCTCTGAGGAAGTCCAAGGAAATGGCTGGTTCCATTGTCAGCCTCCACGAGGGCTGGGGGGGACATGGAGCAGGGCTCTTGTTCCTTTTCTTGTGAATCTTTAATGGCGTTGACTTCAGAAAAACTCGTTTGGATTCCTACAGCTACTACCCATTGAGTTCTCAATGTTTGTCCTCTTGTCTTTGGGTTGAAAAAATTCCAGATTATTTTTCCCTAGTCTGTATTATACATTTAGAATTAAGATGGAAATCCATGTGGACCATGACCATTGCAGCATAGTGTACAATTATTGTGGATGCTAGTTAACATGTCCCATATGATTATTTGGCTATACAAGTTCACAGAAAAGAAGCACTTTGCATAGGTTTTTAAGTGTGGAAATCTGGTGCTACTCAGTATTAACTGTACAGTTTTAAAATTGCCAATAGAAGGGCAAAGAAACCCATCATGGGTGCATTCTACACATATTGCAAGAGTATAGAAATCTGATGTTTGGAGGAAGATATTGTTTCCCTTCATGCCATGCAATTAGTGCCAGAGACTTAATGTTCTGTGATCGATGCTGAGAATGTAGCTGTCCTACTTCCTGCAAACAATTTGGCAGGCTGTTAGTGAAATACTTACTCTCTCGCATCCTTGAAAAATTAATTTGTTGTATTTTATTGTTAGTTTTTAAATGTGTGCATAGGAAACGAAAGCAACATGACAATTAGGTTAACTGTAGGACTGCTGAACATTCTTTACTGGAAACTCGAACTTCAAGACACTTTTGGACAAGAGTTTGTTCACTGCAAGCTTTTCAAAACAAAAGCCAGAAGTAGGTTGCTTGGTTCCTTGATTTACATTGTGTCCAAGAAAGGTGAAATCCTTTGGGTTTGGGAAGTAAAAGACAGCTAGGACTGAATGCCTCCCCCTGAGGACATCTTGCATACATGTCAGCTATTACATTCACTGTCCTGACTGTAGCGTAAGTGAATACCACCAGGAAAGGATTACTTATGATACATTCTGAAAGATGATAGCCTATGCCTGCATTATCTGTTATACAATCTCTTCGAAGCCTTTAAGTACTTAAAATTATTATTTTATACTGCTTGAAAACTAATTGGTTTGCTAAAATAACCTCTCTGCTTTAGGAGATCAGAAATGAGAAAAAATGCGTTTAGGACAGCATAGCAATAGCAGACAGAGGAAGGAATGGAGTGTATTGAAGGGCTAAGAATTAAAGGCTCTGGTGGCATGGAAAATGTCTCATGCATTGAACAATTCTTAAAAGCATATTATGAGCCAGGCACTGCAAGATGTAGAATATTATGCTATGTAAGACAGTCGTGGTTTTTTCTCTCATGTGGTAAAGTCTGGTGGAGAGAGTAGTGAACCAATAAATTGTGCAAAATAATTAATGAATTGCTGTTGTTATACCTGCTACACATGATCTTCTGAATTTTTCAGAGAGAAAAGTATGAGGTCTAATCTGATCTGGGACAGAGAAGATCTCTTTTTCCTTGGACAATGAAACTCAGTTAAATAGAAGTCAGGGGTGGTAAGGAGAAAAGGAAATAACGCAGAAGGCAGTTTTCTTCAGACAGAAGGATAAGTGCATGAAACCAGCTTGGAGGTGTCAAGATGTGAAAGAAGTGTGGGAGACCAGGGCAGAGGGCAGATCTGTCAGGAAGATATACAGTGAAATGCCAGACCAGGAAGTCAGGCCACACAGGTTCCCTGGGCTCTGCTAGACTTGGACGTGAAAAAATAGCAACAGTAGATAGAGATGTGAAGGTAAGTGTAAGTGACATTGTTACACAATAGAGTTTAAAGTATGATTTTACCTACTCTAAATTAAAAAAGGGGAAATTTGTTTTATGCATTGTTCATTCTTTCTCTGTCAAGTGAATTTGTGCAAGTGTCTTTGGTAACTGGGTGTTGGAATACATGTTGTCAAAATCAAGGGATGAAATTTAATAATTTTGGAGACATCGTAGCACTTTAATTCTGTGACCTGAATTACCCTGGAGTTCTTACTTTGTTCCTGTGTCGTGGCACATTTGATTTTCTTTAAGTGATAGCAATAGCTCCTACACCAGCTCTTAAGACAATTTGCTTTTGAGGGCCATGCTTTAAAAGCATGAATGTCAAGCCAGTTATGAGCTAGAAGGAGGGAGCAGAGCTATCATGTATATAGATAATGTGATTGTATCTCTAGAGGCCCTTAGCAGCACTTAAAAACAATAAGAACTAAAGAGAGAGCTCAGCTAGAAAGCTGGGTACAAGTAAATCTACAAATCACTAAGATTTCTTTTTCTAATGCCATACTGAAATAATCAGATAGCAAGGAGACAAAGCAATTCACAATAGCAAAACCCATTCATAGTGGATTGAATGATGTCCTTTCAAAGCTGGGTTTACCCAGAACCTACCAATATGACCTTATTGAAAGGTTCTGAGATGAATTTACCCCGGATTACCCATGCCAGTTTTAAATCTAATGACAAATATCTTTATAAGAAACAGAAGAGAAGATGAAAATACAAAGCAGAAGGGAGACTTTATGGCCTCCTTCCTCTCCTTCTTAGTCACCTGCTTCATGAAAAAACTAATGCTATACTCTGAGCACTGCCTTGTGCCCGAGGTGAGAGTTTATAGAATGGACAGCGAGGAACTGAGGACTTGTGCAAGGGCCAGCACCTGCTTGCTGTTCTGTTAGTGCATCCCCTCCCAGCTGGCTGAGCCTGCAGGTGACTGCACCTACTGGCTGCCACTTCCTGAGACCCTGAGCAAGAATGACTAAAGTATGTTGCTACTTAATTCCTGTTGGGTGGAGAATATAGGTACTGCTCTGGCTGCCAGTTTGAGTCAGGTGCAGTGGTCCAAAGATCATTAGTGTTAACTTCCTTTTAGGTATCGTGAGTGCTTATTTCCTGATCAGTGCCAGAAAGCAATGGTTATTCAAACACACACACACACACACACACACACACACACACACACACACACACATACACAACCAGTCCTGCTCTTAAGGGTGACGTGGTTCTTAGTGGGGCTGGACACAAAAGCAGACCTTATGGTGCCATTTGGAAAAAGCATGATGAATGTAGGAAGTGGCAGCATGGAAGAGAGAGACAGGTTGGGATCAGAATTGAAAGGGGCAGTGGATCTATCCAGGGAGGATCCCCAGAAAAAGAACACTGGCAAAGATCAGAGAGCAAGAGAAGGAAAGATTGATTTGAGGGAACAACTCGTAGTTTGTTTGCCAGCACAGGAGTAGGACAGAGGTGAGATTTTTTTATTGTCATTTAGTGAGTCTAATAGTAGGGAGAATGACATTGGAGAAAGGAGTTGAGGGTGAAATTACTCACAACCGGCCCTCTGGATGCTGGTTCCTCTGTCACCAAACACAGCCCTGTGACTTCTGTAAAGTAAGATGGTGACTTGAGGAAGGACGAAGGGTGACTGACACCTAGTCGGTGCTCAGATAGCGGTGTCCTTGCCCAGTCCATAATCAGATGTTTCACTCTCTACCCACAGTCTTTTCCAAGATGTTAAACTGGCTGAATCAAGTCATATTTACATTTCAGATTTTTCCTTTTTTCCTTTGCCAAGCAAAGACACACCAAAGCACCGCAGCACATTTCTATCTTGGTCTTTATTAAGGTGAGTATTTTCCACATTTTCACAGTCAACACTTGCATATCAGGCATAAAAACTCTTTGTATCATTTGCGTCTGGGGAAAGCATGGCTAGAGGACAGGGGTGAAAGCAGAAAACCTTGGCAAGGAGCTAGGCTGTCAGAGACACCTTTCCCTACCCTGGTGATCTGGGTTTGACTGTACTTTAGTGCATGTAGGATGTTTATTCTGAAAGCATTTCCTCTGGACACTCATGACCCTGAGGAGAGTGAATTCCAGGTCAGTAAATTCCTCACTTACTGCAACTCACTGCAGTTCCATTTAGCACCCAGTGTGACAGTCTCACCCTTTGAATTTTTCAGAAGGGGAGAGAGAGCAAATCCCAGCAGTGCTCAGTTTTTCTCTGTGAGATACTACCTGGGCAGGTCAGTCTATATGTTTGTCTCACCCTTCCCTCAGCTGCTGCCCCCAACTTGTCACGTGCAAACATTTTTACTCTGCTTTTCCAGTTCTATCTTCTCTACCATCTGTCTGCTGAAGAGTTTAATTTTCTGACTGTCAACCACTTGGTCTCATTGGAAAGGAAGCTCCACAGGCTGTCCAGCTCCTGATCAGGTATGGAGTTCATGCGCTGACATTTTCCTCAGAGTGCCTTTGCTTCTCTCCTACCCTCTGTGGATGAGAACACAGAGACTCTTAGCTGAGGTTCACCTATTGTGTTTGTGGGAGAGTTCGTTATGATGTGTGTCAAATCTCTGGTCACCTGACTTGAGTCAGCCAATTGGCTATCTGTGAAAAGCCTGTTAGTGGGAGGCAGAGTTGCAGCTCCTCAGCACAGGCATTTATAATCTGCATCAAAGCCTCACAGACGAGAAGAAGAAGAAGCAATGTGAAAGATAATTATGTCCAGCTGCCTCATCATAGGCATAAAAATTTGAGACAACAGAAAGTAGACTGTTTTATCCAAAATCTTACTAGAAAAGTAGAAAAGAGGAAATCAACTTCTTGCTTGGCTTGATTCCCATTTTGATTTGATATAAAGGACATACAATTTTGGTTCCGTAGGCATGGTGTTCAGTCCAGCCTCTGCTCCCTGCTGTGTCATAGGTGTGACTGTGTTCACAGGGCTGCCACAGAGATTGAAGGTAATTTATGTAAAACATCTCACACATAGTAGACCTTCAGTACTACCAACAGGGGGCCAGAGTCTGCAGAAGAGCTGTGTGAGCTACTCAGGGCAAAACCAATTTGAAGGGCATGAGAGAGTCCATTCTATTAACTAATTAACAGGGTTGTGTTCTGAAAAGCATTGTACATGTTTTTGTAAAAAGCCATGTAAATGTTTTCTGGAAGGTGTGTGTGTGTGTGTGTGTGTGTGTGTGTGTGTGTGTGTGTGTGTGTGTATGTGTGATTCTTCAAGATGAGTTGCTTTTTTTTTTTTAACCTGGCTTTTATTTAAGAGAAAAACAAGGCTGAGCTAGGTAAGTTCTTTGCACTATCTCCAGAGAATGATCTTGAAACCTACAGAGCCCATCTATGTCTCTCTCTTCAGAAAGGACATCTGCTTATGGTAGCCAGGCTTTTAGGAATCAGAGTAATTTCTCCAGTAAACAACTCGCTTCCAAGGAAAGCAAGAGGATGCTAAATTCCCCCTGCCTTTGATCCTCCTCTGTGAGATTAAACCTTTGTGTAAGATTTAGTTTTTCAGAAAGCACCTGAATGATTCATTTTTGGTTCTTAAAATAATCTTGTAAAGGAGACTTGGGAAGGACAATTTCTTTCCCCACTCTATAGGTGAGGAAATTCCTCAGCATGCATCTGCCTTCCTAGAGCGCCTGTTGACCCAGCATGCCCTCCAGCACTGTTCACCAGGGCCGAAATCTT
>PVIR01036264.1:0-15927 GCA_004026965.1 Petromus typicus
TCCGGCGTGGGCCTGGAGACAAGTAAGCTCCAGACCCGGCGCAGATTCAGTGACGCAGACTCGGTGCTGCAGTCGCCGTTTCCCGAGCCGCCCGCTGCTAACCTCAGTCCCTGGGCGCTCCTCCGGCGTGGGCCTGGAGACAAGCAAACTCAGGACATTCATTTGTGATGATGGGATCTATGTGTGGTCTCTTACCCCTTCCTCTCTTTTACTGTTGTTCTGTAATGACTGCTAGCTGGTAAGAACTAAGCATCTTTGCTTCACCACACCCTTCTATCCTGTTGTTTCTGTTTTGGAGTCAGCTGGCAATGGACTTGGTCCCCCAAAACCATGAGCTAAATTAACCCTCTCATACTTTAAGTTGTGCTTCTCAGTTACTGTGTCCCAGTGATGTGAAAGCTAACTAACACATAAAACTGGTACCATAAAAGTTGGGTCAATACTGTGATTTTACTTGAACATGTGGTTTAGAGACATTTGAAACAGGAAGAGTGTGTAAGATGCAGACTAGAGAAGCCTTTGAGTGCTGAAAGCAGAATCTGATGGGTGATTCTGGTTGAATTTCAGAAGACAAGAATGTTGATAAGAATGTGAACAGTAAAGTCCTGTCAAAGAAATTTTTAGGTGAAAACAAGGGCTTCTCTGGCAAATGTATTAGGGGTCATTTATATTAAAATATAGCAAAAATAATTGATTTTACCCATGACCTGGGACTTTGTGGGAGGCTAAAATTAGAAGTCGCAGTCTGATCTGAAAATTTGTATGTAATTTAATATTCAGGTGATTGCAAGGATGCTGCTGGTTGCCTTTAACCAAGATGATAGTGAGAATAAGGGGCCAAAAGCAAAGGAGAATAATTTGAGAAAGTTAAATTTTTCTTCAGAAAGGACAATATATAAAGTTAAGATGAGAGAATGTTTACATGTTAAAAGAACTAGTTCAAGTTAAAAAGAACCAGTACTTTGTACAGCAACAAGAAAAGACACTTTGAGGGCATCTCAGGAAGTAACACTGTCCATTACAAGTTCAAGGGTGCAGAAATGTCAACCTGTCATTTGAAAAGAGTGACCTTGAGGCCTCTGGAATTGATTCCTACATTTTTTTCTGCCATGTTCAGCCATTTAGGCACTCAAGTCCCACTCCTGGTGAAGGCCAAGGAGTCTGGCTATTCTTCATGCCAGTGGCAGATCTTGTGTCATCATGAGATGCTGATTTTCCTGGCATATAAACTGCTACTGGTATGGGGTCATCATGGCTAGACTTCAAAGGATGAAAGCCAGGCAAAGAACTCTCAAGAAGACAATGAATGAAGTGAAATTGAAGCTGAAGGTGCAGTGGAGACCTCAGAAAGTTGGAGATGCCAGAAAGACTATCCCCTGAGGAACACTGTAGGCAGTGAGCAGAGTTAGTCCCCAAAACGATGTGGACTGAAGTCAGCGAGGCCATAGAGACAGGGTTATCCAAGCATTCTGGGATTTGCATCGTGGTTCCAGGTGCTACAGGTGGAGTAACATGACTTACTTTAACTCTGCTGAATTTTGGTTTTGCTTTGGCTATATTCTTTTCTATCACTTTTTGGAACAGGAATGTTTATCCTGTGACAATGCTCTTCGGGATTGTGTAACGTGTTTTTGAATTTTGTAGAAGCTCATAACTAGTGTCAAATGGGGCCTATAATCCTAGTTTTTTGAGAAATCTCCACATTGATCTCCATAGTGATTTTATCAGTCTATATTCGCACCAACAGTGGAGAAGGGTTCCTTTCTCCCCACAGACTCTCCAGCATTTATTGTTGGTTAATTCTGAAATAGCATCCATTCTTTGTGGAGTGAGATGGAATCTCAGTGTTGTTTTCATCTACAACACTTGAATGACCAGCGATGTTGAACATTTCTTCATAGGTTCTCTTCTGTCTTTACTCCTTCATCTGAAAAGTGTCTGTGCATTTTGGATGCCCAGTTTTTAAATCAGGCCTGTAAATGTGGTGGTGAGAGGCTGATTTTTTAAAACCAGGTATATATATGAAAGAATTAAAAGCATCATACCACAGTAACCTATGTGCACCCCATGTTTATAGCTGCTCAGTTTGTAATAGCTAAATCTTGGAAACAGTCAAAATACCCATCAATTGAAGACTTAATAAATAAGATTTTATTTATAAAATGAAGTATTATTCACCATAAAAATGATAACTTAGAGACATGTACACTTAGATGGATGCACCGTGAGGACATACTGATAAGTGAATAAATAAGACAGCTGTGTAAATACCAGAATGTATGATAGATATTGTGAAATAAGAAGAAAATTTTCATTGGGCAAAGGGAAATGGGGATAGGAAAAAATAAAAAAGGGAAAGAAAAATTTGATTGCAAAAACAAGAAAAATGGAAAAAAAATACATATATGGAGGTTTGGGCTGGTAGCATAGACAGGAGAATAGGTAAAAATGAGGATCAAGATATACCATGTAGAGATGGAAAGTTTTAATGTTGAATGTGATTATAATGTATACATGAAATGTATGAGTAAACTCAATTTTAAAAGTTTTTTTTAAAAAAAGGAAGGTCATATTTATAGCATGCTTTGAATCTAAGAAAAAACTTTACTTGGAATTTTGAAAATGATAGAACTATTGAAATTTGGGGGGAGGGATTTTTTGCGTTTTTAGCTGTACCCTTGTATTATGTCAGGTGGAATTATGAACTTACTATTGGCTTCATTTCATAATTAAGTATAGTTTAAGGAAGTGTATTTGGAAATCAGCTTGACAGAGAGCAGGATGTAGCAGTTAACCTGAAGTGTCAATTCTATTGGCTTTTTCTCGCTGTATGGGCTGAGGGGTGATGGAGCAAATTTATGAGTGTGACTGGTTGGATTATGGAAGTATGACCTTTGGATTTGTCTGGTCCCTCACTCCTTCCTCTCCAACAGTTTCCTATCTCCAATGTATAAAAACTCTCAGTTTTGCCATGATCTCACTGCCTTTGGGGTAGATTACCAAGGAATAAATCTGGTGAAACTAGGAGCTAGGTTGGACGTTTCCTCCTTTCAATTGCCAGTCCTATTACTGTGTCCCAGAGATGAAAACCTCACTTACACAGGCCATTAGTGACTTTAGTTGTAATATTGCTAATAGCTTGAAACTTTATTGAGTGAATTTGGAATGAGTGGGGGGTTGAAAAAATGCAGACAGATCACAAGTGTAGAGGACTATTTTATGACATTCGCTTGAGAGATGAGAAGAGATAGGAAAATAATCTGAAGACGTGTGGGGTTTGGTGAGGTGTTTAAAAATTTTTAATGAGGGAGGCTTAAATATGAAGAAACTTAGTGTGGGGTCTCTATGAAGAGACTCTCCAAAAGGAGCAAGTACTAATTTCTTGTGTAACATGAGGAATACTGAAAAGGATAAGAACCTAGGATTGAGGGGAACTTGTAAAAAGTGGTTCCTCTAATGTTGGCGGTGGTAGGTGAGTCTGGATTTAGCATGAATAGAAACTTGTAACAGAGGAAAAACATTCTTATTTGATGGCCTGAATTTTTTTTTTTTTTCTGTAAAGGAGAAAGTAAGGTCATCAGAAGAAGGATATGTGATAGAGTAGTTGATGAGTAAAATAACTTGGGGATATCAAAACAGACATTTGTGGACAATGTGGATACACATTAAAAGATATAGTAGAGTACCTAGGCAACAAATATTTCAATAAGATTCCCAGCTTGAGTTTAAAATATGTTTACTTTAGGGCCAATCAGGGAGCCTTCCAGATGTTAAAGGTTAGCATATTCTGCTGTAGTGTAATGGGAATGAGACTGTCATAGAGTTGTATGGCTTGTATTAGTCCAACACAAAGGTGACAAAATCAGTACCAATAATAATAATGCATTATTCCTTTGAGGAGTTAGTAGGAAAGGATGAACTTAACCTATTTATGGAGTGAAAGTTTAGGGAAACTTTCTTGGCAAACAGAAGAAAACAGAAATATGTTGCGGAGGCAGAAGAAGCTTATTGAAATTTCAAATCAGAAAATTCTAAAAATGAAGGAATGATGGATTCAAATATGGTAGTTGGCATGCATCTGCCTGATTTCTAACATATTAAGAAATCTATCTTTCTCTTTTGGTTTTCACTAGTTCCCAAAAGGATGATCAGTGCTCTTTCCTCCACTCAATTCTCAATCAAAGCCCTTGGAGAGACAGGATTTCTTAAAATGCCTGCTTCAAGAGTTCTCCATGATGAATGTCATTAAACATCTGGCTTGAAACTATACTATGAAGGTATATGAGGAAAAAGTGATTCTAAGGGTGACTTTTGAGAACTTTCTATCTAGGGTCTAAGTTTTGAGACAGGAGAACATGTTGAAGAAGCTGTGTACAAATGGAACATGCTGTAAGGAACACACAGATAATATTGAACATAACTGATTTGAAAATCATTTGGTTTTAGTATCCCTAGTCAAATATACCTCGATGCTATTTTTTCCTGTGCATCTATAATAAATGAGTTGTAGTGTGTATAGTTGATATTGTGAAGTACAAAATATTTAAAAAGGAAAGAGTGTAAGAGTAAATAATGAGGGGAAAACAAATGTGGTAATAATAAAGAAAAAAGAAAACAAAGATTGTGTATATAGGGGGTGGGGGGATGCAGGGTGGGGGGAAAAGGGAAAAAAAAGAAAAAATAAATTGGTGGTGATGGTATGTTCTCAACTTCTCTCAGTCATGTAAAGTACTCATAAGATAATGGACCATAAAGCTCTAAACTAACAAGGACATAAGAGTATGTCCCATTTAATAATTCAAAATTTCCTTTACTTCATAGCAGTTTTATACCACTGACTTTAATGGTTACTGTGAATCAATGTAAGTTTTCCTCACCCAGTCTCCAATTAATCTCGAAAAGATTTCCTCTCAAAGCCACTCATCAGTTTCCGAGAGGCTACCATGCAGTAGGCGCAGTGTTTGAGATGTATATATCAAGCATGGTCCTTGCCCTTAGAAAACTTGAAAACAGGTCATGTAAGTACCTCCTCTGCAACAGGACCAAGAAAAATTGGGAAAATATGCATGTGCCCTTCTGAATGCCTCACTTCAGGAGCACATGTTTACTTGATATTAGCATCTCTCAGAAATAAGTCTATTTTTTATTACTTCTGTAAGTTCATTGCTATTATTGTTACTGTGTACACTCCGACTCTTCATGATAGTAGAAGGTGCAATAACTTTTAAAAATTATGAACTACAACTAGTGGGAAAGGTACAGAATTATAATTTATAATGGGGTTTCCATTTTCTAAAGGAAATATGATTATTTGCATTAGCTTATTAGCATTAGTGGAGTTTAATTTGTAGCGACATAGGGCAATTTCCTGATTTACTGTATTTTCCGTAGTACCTGGTTTTACAGCATCAACATGGTAGTTAGTAGGAAAGGTAGTTGCTAGGTAACCACAGTACTCTTCTGGTCTTAAGATTTTATTCTTTTAAATATAATATTACCTGTTCTAGAGAACATTTCTTTTAGATACATACATTTCCCATTATGCAAACAAGATTCATTATTCTTAGCCTATAGCTTGTCTACCCAAACAGAAAGTTGAAGTAGCCACTGTTTCCAAAATAAAGGTAGAAATGTTGACGTAAATTGGCTACTTGGCTGAACTTATTTATTAAATTCACCAATTAATTGTTGGAACTTCTATTTCACTGCCTGGCTATGCTTAAGGCAGTACTCAAGTTTAATGACATTGTATTTGTATGGCAGATTTATGAAATTTGACAAATTTCATTTAATAACTGTCAAATGAAAACACATCTGTGTACACAGTTGTAGTAGGTGTATTTAAATGTATACCCAAGGATACTCTGACTTGCTTTTATTTGTTTTGTAAGAAAGAGTCTCTCCACAATTTCCCTTATGATTGCTGGAATAAAAGAATGATAAAGAAAGATTTAAGGGATATGCATACTATGATGCATACAGTTTGTCATCATTTTAGATACAATATTTTAAGTAGTGAGGAAAATAATTCAGAGCTTATATCTTCAAGGAATTCAAAATCTATTTAGAAAATTGTATGGGAAGGGATAATTGCAGGGGTGGTATTTCTACCACAGTAGAGTGCTGTGCATCTATGGAATTATGGGTGATAGAATGTAAATCTTGATCAAGCAGCATATTGTAGGGAAACAAAGTGGAGCACATAGAGGACTAATCAATATCAACAGATTTGTACCTCTTGGTTAACATATAGGTATTCTGGATAGCACAGAGTTTAAAATCTGTCTCCACATACATGCATGAAACACATACAATGCCTATACGTGCACACACCGATTGATTAATAGTGAGTAGATAGACTGGCTAAATTGCAGTATAATCTTACATGCAACAGAATGCGGCAACTAGAAGTGATGAAATTCAACTGCATGCAATCACATAGAAGAGTCTGAGAAGCACAATATTCAGAGAAAGAGTCAGAAACAAAATATGATATGCTGCATAATCTTACTTATCTACACTTCAAAGATAGCTAAAAATAATGCACGACTTCAAAATTAAGGATGTTGCTCACAGTCTATAGTGAGAAGACAATAACTGTGAGGAGATATGACAGGGGCTTGTGGAATGCATGCAATGTATTTTGTTTGGATTATACGTCATATTTCAATGCTGACAACACAAGTGAATATTTACTCAATGTCTTTCAGCTGAATACTACTGTGTTCTTTTCTGTAAGTATCTTAAACTCCAATAACTTGTTTTGAAAAGGGCACTGGAAACATTTTACCAGCTGTCACTGAGAGCAGTAAAGAAATTCAACCTCTTTCTACTCACTCCTATTGTATGAAACAAAGAAAGAAGTCAACCCACAAAAAAATCCACTTGATGTGCAACATATAAGCATGGTTTCTGTATTGTACCAGGCTAATCCCTATGAGCCCTAAAAGCAAAGTAAAAGTAAAAATCAGACAAGGGTCCTTAAAATGTGTGGGAGCCCTGAAAGACCATTCTGCTGGGGTATATCTGTGACTCAACATATAAGAAACACAAAGGACAAAAAGGAAATAGTAAGAGGTTTAGAAATTATAACAGAACAAGTCCAAATGTGAAAAACTCAGCAAATATAACAAATTGCTGACTTAGCAACTCTACAAACAAAGATAACATTGATCTGTAAAAGACATAAAACAAGTAAGTTCATGGGCCGGGGAGTTAGCTCAGTGGTTCCGGCGCCTGTCTTGCAAGCGCAAGGGCCCAGATTCGATTCCCCGGTAACCACATAACAATACTGGGTGTGGAGACTCACCCCAGCGGCAACCAGTACCACATACCACAGTGCCGGGCGTGGTGGCTCACGCCTGTCATCCCAGCACTCGGGAGGCAGAGGCAGGAGGATTGCTGTGATGTGAGTTTGAGGCTGAGCTCAGGGCCAGCCTGAACCACAAAGCGAGACCTTGTCTCAAAAAAACCTAAAAAAAAAAACAAACAAAAAAAAAAACAAGTAAGTTCAGAGTAACAGAAAGGGTAAAAGAAAATCTGAAACTCATAATGAAAGATACAGAGAATCACTGTTTGAAAAGAAACACACAAAACATCAGTAAGTGAAATGGAAAGATAATATTGATGCAGATGATTTGATCATTTCAACCAACATATCAAGAATGTATCTTTTTGAAAAGCACATGGACTATTTACCAACTAATGATGTGAACTAGTTGAAAAAGAAACCCTTACAATTACTAGAGGATTTATATCGTGGACACAACATTTTGTGATTACAACAAAGTTAAATAAAATAGCTATAAAGAAGACAACATCATCCTTTTCTTATTACGTTTGCTGAACAAAGTTACACTTTTAAGTTACTCGTGTGTCCATGAAAAAACTAATAAAATTGTGATTTATTTATGATTAAATGATGGAAAGTACAACCTCATGGAAAAAAAGAATGCAGATAAATTGGTACATGGGTGATTTCCACTCTATATAAAAATTTATATGCAAAAGATGCTGAGAAGTAATATGCAATATTCAACTCATAAGTATGGAAGAAGAATAAAGTTAAAACTAAAATTATCAGAACAGAGCAACACAATTTTGTAAAATTAGTTTTTGAAAGAAATTTATGGTTAGATCAATAAATATTTAAATACAAGTTATAAAAATGAAAAAGTAAATTTGAAAACATATACAATGCATAAAATTTCTGGAAAAATATTTCTTAAATTGAAATAGTATACATATGATGGGTTGATGGCTCAAATTGCTTTTATTTTCAAATCAAATATGTTTTAGCTTTTCCTTGCTGTGACAAATACATGACATGTACAGATAATAGGAGGAGAGGTTTATCTCAGCTAGTGTTTTTAAAGGTTATAGTCTGTTAGCCGGTTCTGTTGCTGTGAGCCCGAGGTGAGGAAAAGTACTAGGGCAGAAGCATATGTTGGAGCAAAGCAGCTTATCTCATGGTAGCCAAGGAGAAGAGAGAGTTAGAAAAGAGGAAAGACCAGGGATCAGATACAGTTCCCAAGATCAAACCCCTATGATCCACTTCCTTCAATTGGCCTCATGTCTTTTTTCCCTTGCTTCCCAGTAAGGCTACCTTTTTTTCTTTTCTTTCTTTTCTTTTATTTGAGACAGGGTCTTGTTTTTGTAGTTCTGGATGGCCCTGAGCTCAGCCATGAACTCACAGCAATTCTCCTGCCTCTGCCTCCCGACTGCTGGGATTACAGGCCTGAGCCACCACACCTGGCACTGTGGTGTGTGGTAGTGATTGCTGCTGGGCATGAGTCTCCACGCCCAGCATTGTTGTATGTGGTTACTGGGAACTGAACCCAGGCCCTTGCAAGGCAGGCACTGGAACCACTGAGCTAAATCCCCAGCCCAAGGCTTTCATTTTTGATCCCATCAGTGAGTTCATCCAGCGATGAACATAAAGTCTTCGTGATCCAGTCACTTCTCAAAAGCTAATAAATAAATCTTCAATACAATGAAACCTCTGCAACCTCTACTTCATTTCTGTAACACTATCATAATATTTCGAGGTAAACATGCTATTCTAAAAATACCAGATTAAAGATCTATCTCAAGGAATTCAGACCACATGCCTTTGAGACTGCAGATGTTACTTAGCAATCTTAGAATTTTTTTGCAACCATAGTTATGACTGCGATTCACCCCGAAAGCTCTCTGCACCACTTCTTTAACAAGAGCTTAAAAAAGCAAAGTCCCATATTTCAATGATGTTACAAAATAATTGATTTCTTGAGGTATGATCCTAATGTACCTGATAATATTCCAGGCTGACATAGATTTAGAATTTTCTTTTGTCTGCAAAAGCTTACTGTATAATACAAGAGCCATTTTATTGACCCACCTGACCCAATTAATCTATGAATTATATATTTCACCTTATTACCTCATTGTAACTGTGAGAAAGTCTTTAAGTTTGACAGATTTCTTACTCATCTTAACCTCTTGGTCTAAAAAAGCAGCAAATCTTAGCACTAGGTATTGCCATAAAATATATGAACCAGAAAGAACTGGCATGAGTGAAGCTTGATATAAATCAACTTCGAAAGTAAAAATGTTGAAAATGACAAGGAAATGTCACATTTCATAATGTAGTTTACTGGGAAGCTATAAACATGATGCAGCTATGTGCTCACCTATGTACATGTACACGTGCACACATCCACCTGCACACACACCCACAGAAAAGGTAGACTCTCTTCCCATTTTGCAGATGAGATAGAGACTCAAAGTTTGACAGTCCTCTCTCAAGGTCATATAGTGAGCAAGTATTTGTGGCAGGACTGGTATTGCAATTTGCTCCTTTGTTCTGTGGCCTAACATAATTTGAAGACAGTTACTAGGAGTAATTAATTCGTTCATGTCTTCATTGATTTGGTTCCTGACTTTAATCATTACCTTGACTACCCACTATGGATCAATCACTTTAATCAAGGCTTGTGTCATTTGCCTTCCTTTTTGTGTTATTTTCCTATTTTTGATAGCAAAATTTCTTTGTACGCTTTTGTCGTACTCTTTAGTGCTAACTATTTGACATTTTCAGCAATTCAAGGGGTTCCACCAAAGCAAAGCAGGATTGGATAACATAGGTTGCAGAATTGGAGCTGAGTACTGAAAAGTTGTTTTCATTTTTGTGAAGAGAAGGAAAGGCTATTTGCTAAGTGGAATGTTTCTCTGAACTGATCCATAAATCAATTTCTTATGCAAAGGTAAGAAGAAACACTGAAAATGGGGAAAAACACCTGGCACAACTTTCAAACTATAATGAGAAATTTTCTTAAATGTCCTTGACATAATTTGCAAGATGTTACAAATTTAGGATAGCTATTATTTGGCTAGGGAAATAACACATGGGCTGCTAGTTTGGCATAGCAAGGGTGTATGACTGAGATCTACAAATATAATTTGGCTACTAAATATAAGGTGACCTATGGTATGGCCCCTAGCCAGCTCATTATTATTATGGAAGCTCAACCTTTGCATCTGAGTGTATTTTCTTGGAAGGGTTTGAATGTGTTTGACTTCTATGCTAAAGTTTGCCAATGACTCTAATGAAAAAAAGTTATAAAAGGTCCCATGATGTTACAAAACCTCATTAGGTAGAAGTTGCTTGAATATTACTTGTTTTCAAAATAACCAATTAAAATGCCTTTTCATGCCAAAAAAGTTTCTGAATTTATATCAACACAGGCGAAATATCACTCATTTCCAAGATGGCAAACAAACTAGTCTTGGAATTCTTCTACAGTGATGGAAGTTTCCCCTTAATGATGCTGAAATTCATTGCAGCTTACAAAAGGTGTCATAAAAAAAGCATTTGTCCAAGTTCTTGAGTTATACAATCAGAACTCATGGGAGAGGGAATGTGCATGGATACTAATGTTAATTTTATTTTTTCATTCTCTTAAAAGAAATATAGATGTGTTTTAAAATGAAGGGAAACCATTCAATATTCATTCCTTTTGAGATGGACTTTTACTTAGCAGTGTTTACATTCTCTTGTGAGAATTTATGGGGTTGATACATCAATCTGGGTGATGCCCTGAAACCAGGTTCCTGTAGTGTTAACTTGTTCAATTATTTGCCAAACCCATTGTAAGCAGTCAGCCTTCCCTTCCTGCCTGCTACATGTTAGTATGCAGAGCAAAACTTGTGTAGAAGTACTGAGGATATTTAGGTCATTTAACTGCAGTAGTAAAATACAAATTAACAAGAAAATGGCTGACATCATTAGTACAAAGCATTAACATCTGCAGGTTACACATGCCAGATGCATAATATCTGTTAATTATAGTTGTAATAGGAGGCTATTGGGAATGCGAACCAGGATTTATGTGAAAATGTTCCTACTTTCAGAAACATAGAATTCTACTTTTACTATTTAATTTACAAAAATGAAGAAAATTCCACACATAGATGGAGTATAAGTAATTCTAATATTTTTGAGAATGAATATGATTTATTTTTTTCAAAGATATTTAAGTAAACTTAATACTTATAATAAACAAATATAAGTTACCAGTTTATTTGTTTAAAGCACACAGAGATGATTTGATTAAAATTATTTCCTCTGTGTTATTTAAAGTGGCTTTTCATCATCACTATGACATACAGATTCTGATCTCTCCCAATTATTTTCAGTTAACCTTAATATTTAACATTTTATTAAATTATATTTAAATTGTCTTTTCATCTTGGCTTATGCTATTTGAATTATATATATATATATATATATATATATATATACTTTTTTTTTTTTTTTTTTAGGTTTTTTGAGACAGGGTCTCGCTTTGTGGTTCAGGCTGGCCCTGAGCTCAGCCTCAAACTCACATCACAGCAATCCTCCTGCCTTTGCCTCCCGAGTGCTGGGATTACAGGCGTGAGCCACCACGCCCGGCACTGTGGTATGTGGTACTGGTTGCTGCTGGGCGTGAGTCTCCATGCCCAGTATAGTATGTGGTTACTGGGGATCGAACCCGGGCCCTTGCGCTTGCAAGACAAGCGCCAGAACCACTGAGCTAAGTCCCCAGCCCTGAATTATATTTTTGAGGGTGTTGTTAAGTTGATATTTTATTTTAATGATGTCTTGGAAAGATATGTGGCCTGTGTGAAGATCTCAGTGACCTTATGGATTTGAAGAACGTGGAAAAATTACCAGCAGATGTTTTATAGGTAAAAATTCAGAGTTCATGGAATAGGAAAATCATTGCCATTAAAAGTGACTGATGAATAGCCCTAGAATCAACAGACTTGACACTTTTGTTTCTGAATTCTGTTCACTACAAAGGGTAATATTATATAACATTTGGAAGCTTCGTTAGCATTTATTTTTAATGCAGTTAATGATATAGAAGCACATTCTTCAATGCCCTCTAAATAAGCCTGCTACTGATTGTCAGCTTTTCTCTACTTAGCAGATTTGCAATATTTTTCATTTTTATATCACTGCTTCCAAGAGGTAATATTTTTATATTACTCTTTCCAAGGTTATGCATACTTAGAACAATTGATTAGATTCAACCAAGACTTGTACCTTGGAGGAATTTTTCCTGAATAATTTAATGATACATGGATGGAATATATTAGAAAGTGAAAATACTGGAAGGGCTGAAAATAATGTTTACATATTATGAAAACAGATGTATAAATGAGTAAAAGTTAGAGAACTGAGAAGCCAAAGAAATGTCACCATATAAATGAAAGTAACATCAGAAGATCTGCAAGGCATAGCTATGTTATGGAATGTAAAAGAATGATATTCTTGATGCAAATTAAGTTTAAATCTGCAGGAAAGGTGTGTAAGGACTTTAACTTCTTTTCTAAAGTAATCCTATTTCTATTTTAAGATCCCAGTCTCTGTGTTACCTTAATAGTCACTGAATTGATTTGGATTTTTTCCTTTCCTTGGGGCTGTGTCTGAATCCTGAAACAGGTAGTGTGTTACAGAGGGGGAGACCAACTCAGCCTTCCATTTTATATGTTCACACTGATATTTTATGAGATATTCGTCATTCTGTACGAGCAGTAGGTAAGTGGCCATGCAGTCACCTAGGTTGTCTTAGTTTATTTTGTCTCATCTTAATAGAATACTTAGGATCATGTAACATACAAAGAATAGAGATTTTTTTTTTTTTTTACAGTTCTAAAGGCTGAGAAGTCCAAGACAGAGAATCTGGCTTCTGACAAGAGTCGTCTTGTCAAATCATAACAAAAAAGGACTCTGTTCCTGTGAAAAGATTAATACTGTTATCATGAAAATGGGTTTGTTATCTCAAAAGCAGATTTTTTAAATGAAATCTTTATTGCTACATTATATATATACATCATGATTGGACTGAACAATGAGAATTTGTACTAATATATGACACAACTTAATTCTCATTTTTTCCCACAGCCCTACCCATCCTACCACTCCCATCCCCTATATACATAAACTTTGTTTCCTTTCTTTTTTGTCATAATTTCATTATTTCCCCCTTTACCCTATTTCGCTTTGAATATTTTCTATTTCACAATATATAACATACATTCTAAAACTCATTTACATCTTCATTTTCTCATACCAGAGAAAAGATATGATATTTACACATCTGTGATCTATTTATTTCACTTATGAGGATGTTGTGAAGATACATCCATTTAAGTATAAATGATTCAAACTTATCATTTTTATGGCAGAGTAATACTCCATTCTGTAGAAGAATCACAGCTTTTTAATCCATTCTCCAGTTGATGGACATTTGGGTTGTTTCCAAGATTTAGCAATCACAAACTGAGCTGCTAAAACATGGGTGCACGTATGTAACTGTGATATGAATCTTTTGATTCTTTGGTGTATATACCTAGCAGAGAGATGGCTGGGTCACGTGGGACCTCCAATCCTAGCTTTTTGGGGAATCTCCAAACTAATCTCCACAGGGGTTGTACGAGTCTACATTCCCACCAAAAGTGGAGAAGGGTTCCTCCTTCTCCGCAGCCTCGCCAACATTTATTGTTGGCTAATTCTGAAATGGCAGCCATTCTTTGTGGAGTGAGATGAAATCTCAGTGGTGTTTTCATCTGCATCTCTCAAATGACTAATGATGTTGAGTATTTCTTCATATACTTCTTACGTGCTCTTACTTCTTCTTCTGAAAATTATCTGTTCATTTCAGATGCCCATTTTTGAATTGGGTCTTTAAATTTGGGTGGGCTGATTTTTTTTTTTTTTGAGCTCTTTATATATTCTAGATAGTAACACTTTGTCAAGCAGATTTTTTTTTTCTTAATAAAAGCAAGCTTCCTTTTTTCCTCCCTCCCCTCCTCCCTCTCTTTCTCCTTCTCCTTCTCCACTTCCCCTATTGGAGACTATGGTTCCAACATATAAACTTTGGATCATATTGAAACTCTAGCAGAGCTGATAGCTATCCTTCCTAACTTGGTATTCCCATTGGATCCTTCTTTCCTCCTTCATTTACTCATGTTGGGCATGTAGAAATCATCACGTTGCCCCAACTTCAAACTCTGGAGAGTAATCCAGGAGATTCCAAGGCTCAGTTTTCCAAATGAGCTACAGTTGCTTTTATAGTTTCCCTTCTCCTGGATCTGTCTCTTAGTATCAGGACAGAAGTCTATCCTGCCCGTATATCTCACAAACTTATCTAAAGTGATTTTCTACTCTTTGGGACTTGGAACTCTCCTTGCAACTAACAAGTATTCACTCTCTCCTGGATTTTCCTTTGATTATCTGCTTTCTCCTGTCCTGGAGGGAATAATGCCTTTTTCATATGCATGATTTTATATCCTTATTACCATGGCAGGAAGAGTCCTTGAGCCTTCACCAAATTCTTGAGTATGCCAAATAACTGATATGAACTTCAAAGAGACAACCAAGAGTAACAACATACCTAAATGATCTATTTCATGTATGCATACAGACCACATGTTCACCAAATTCAAAATTTAAATGTGAAAATGAATGCTAGTTAATAGCTTAAAGTGTGGAAAATAACAATTGTAAAGAAAGGACATACATTACTAGATAGTTGAACAAAATACAGAACTATTGAAATTCATTCATTCATTCATTCATCTATCTAATACTTATTGAGGAACTGAACTAAACCTATTCTTGGTACTGAAGATCATGTGGTGAAAAAAAAAGAAAATTTTTGTTCCTTCTTTTAGCATAGAAATAGAGAGTAAAGGAAAGGAAAAGAAGTTAAATACAGTTATGTTACATTGGTATAAGTACTACAGAAAAGAAACAAAGAAAACATGAGCAATGTAGGGGGAGAGATTACAATTTTAACTAGGTTGGCCAGAAAATATGATTTAAGTAAAAGCCTGAGGAAAGAGTTAGCTAAGCTGATGTTTCAGAAGAGCTCATTAGCTGTCGAAAACATCTACTGGACTTGCTTTAATGTATTTAGAAAAGAAGAGTGAAAATTTTCATAGCTCTATCCTCTATCACAGGGGTATACAACTCCAAGGCCATGGACTAGTACTTGTCCATATGCTGCTGGGAAGCAGACTACACAGCAGGAGGTGAGTGGTTCATCTGTATGTATAGCTGGCCCCTATCATTGTCAATACCACCTGAACTCCACTTCCTGCTAGCTCAGTATTGGAATTAGATTCTCTTAGGAGCGTGAACCCTTACATGCAGACTGTGCATGTAAGGGATCTAGGTTACGTGTGCCTTATGATGCTTTAGTGTCTGATGATCTGAGGTAGAGCTGAGGCAGTGATGCTGGCACTGCTGAGGCACTGCAAATACAGTTAACATTAACAGAGAATTCTGATTATATGGAGAAAATAATAAATCAGTTGCTTGCAGATTCATTTCAAAGTCCTATTAGCAACAAGTAAGCTGAAAAGAATTAGAACTTTTAGTGGAATTTAAGATTTCAT
>PVIR01036265.1:0-15901 GCA_004026965.1 Petromus typicus
CGGTAACCACATAACAATACTGGGTGTGGAGACCCACACCCAGCAGCAACCAGTACCACATACCACAGTGCCGGGCGTGGTGGCTCACGCCTGTCATCCCAGCACTCGGGAGGCAGAGGCAGGAGGATTGTGATGTGAGTTGGAGGCTGAGCTCAGGGCCAGCCTGAACCACAAAGCAAGACCCTGTCTCAAAAAAAAACCTAAAAAAAAAAAATGTCAGCAACAAATGTGGACATAAGTAAACTCATCAAGATTAAAAGCTTTTGTACATCAAAGGACACTATCAAGAGAGTAAAAATACAGTCTCAAAATGACAAAAATATATGTAATGTTCATCTGAGCATTTGACATAATACTGAATACATAAACAACATAAAAACAAACAACCTATTTAAAAATAGGGCAAAGGACTTTGAGAGACATTTCTTCAAAGAAGACATAGCAATGGCCAGCAAGGCTAAAAGATTAGCTGTAAGTAGGGAAATGTAGATCAAAACCACAAGATGTCACTTCACACTCACTGGATTGGATAGGAGAAAATTAATTAAATTTTTTGAATTTTTAAAATTTATTATCTAAAAAGCATCAAAATTTTCAACATCCACTGTTTTTTGGTGTACAAAGCCTAAAGCAATAACAATGGAGATAAATTCCTACATGAACTACAGTGAAAATATCAATTGAACTCCACACTAAAAATAACCTTTACACCAGGTGTGGTGGCTCACACCTGTAATCCTAGCACTTAGGAGGCAGAAGCAGGAGGACTGCTGTGAGTTTGAGGATAGCCTGGGCTACATACTGAGTTCAGGGCCAGTCTGAACTACAAAGCAAGACTTTGTTTCAAAAAACTAACTAACTAATCAAATAAATAAATCTTTACTTCAAGTATCAGCCTAAGGCAGTCTTCACATTTGAACACACCATGTTCCATACACACATATGGCTTACAATGACAGTGTATGTGCTTAGCTGTCCTCTCCTTTTTGTAGGACATACTTCACACCTTATTAGTTCTGTTGTTTTGTCAGGAACTTCTTATTATATTATAAAATGTGAATGTAGGAAAATAAGATATTAATAAAATATCAAATATATCAGTGCTTAGAATAGTCATTAGCATTTTTACATTAACGTGTAGTTGTTTGCAAAATCTAAAAGGTAATATCAGAAATAAATACCTGTGCAAACAACAATGAAAATAGCAACAAAAGCCTACCACAGAAATAATCTTTGCTTCAACTGTCACACCCAAGGCAGTCTTCACACATAAAAACTGTACGTTCTATGCACAAGTACTGCTTACACTGATAGCACACATTTTTTTTTTTTTTAGGTTTTTTGAGACAGGGTCTCGCTTTGTGGTTAAGGCTGGCCCCGAGCTCAGCCTCAAACTCACATCACAGCAATCCTCCTGCCTCTGTCTCCCAAGTGCTGGGATTACAGGCGTGAGCCACCACGCCCAGCACTGTGGTATGTGGTACTGGTTGCTGCTGGGCGTGAGTCTCCACACCCAGTATTGTATGTAGTTTCTGGGGATAGAACCAAGGCCCTTGCGCTTGCAAGACAGGCGCCAGAACCACTGAGCTAAATCCCTGGCCCTAGCACACATGTTTTGTTATCCTGCCCATTTTTTGGTTGGGCACAACTAACAGCTTTTAGTTTTCCTGTTGTGCAAGTAGGTCTTTGTGATGTTGCACATGGCTGTTGTGAGATAACCAGTGTGCTCCACAAGTTTTTGACATAGTTTCCTAGTCAGAGGCACTTTGCTTTTCCTTTGTTGGAAGTGATTTATGGTCCCCATCCTCTAAGAAAATTTCTCCATATGTTGTACTTGTTATTTTCTTCATAAACTATGAACCTATTCATCCCACACGTTTAGGTTTGAGTAAAACACAACCCTTGGCCAACATTTTGTGTTTCAAATGACAGTATAGTTGTTGCATGTTTTATTAATAACATCTACCACCCTGCCCCTTTGGTTTTGTTGTAAAAAGTTGCCATCTCAGGCTTTAGTGTAGCTGCGGTTTCTCTGTCAATTTTTCCATCATAGTGCAATGTTGACAGCAGCAGTACCAATTTATTTTTCTTTGCCATATATAAGGCCAGTGTTATATCTTTTTGAAATCCAAAGGTTGTACTATATAATTCTCTGTTTTGAACTTGCAACATTTCATTGGGAATTTCTACTGTCTTCACACATAAAAACTGTATGTCCTGTGCACAAGTACCACTCACACTGATAGCACACTATGTTCTTGCGTACAGTTCCTATGCTGGTCCATTTGCGCTGTTAACAAATATGACATTAATTGGAAACTGGTAAACCAATTGTTGAATGTCACATTAGTCTGAACAATACGAGCAACAAGTCTGTCCACAGAATTATTTGGTTTGTTACTGTATGAATTAAGACTTCACGGTTGAGTTCCAGGGTAAATTTCAAAGTTGAAAGTATATGGCTTTGCATTTAGCAGGGCATATATTTTTAGACTTTATTTTGAAGGCTTTGGGAGCATACACCCGCTAAAGCTACAGCAACCAGATTTTTCATGTGCCATTGTACTGAACTGGGCTACTTCTGCTGTATTATTCTCGACCTAGTCTGTCACCCACTCCAGGTGCGAGTAGCTGATGAAGAGGGTCGTGTGTGTGTGTGTGTGTGTGTGTGTGTGTGTGTGTGTGTGTGTCCCGTTTCCTTCTCCACCAGCCTTTGCAGCTCCGCCATCTTCGCATCCTTCCGCCTCCTCCTCCAGCAGCACTGAGAGTGGGGAGGGGGCGGTGTAGAGCGGCACGTCCCCAATTTGGCACCCCAGAGTGGGAACCCCCAGAGATCGGCAAGCGGGAGGAGCACCCTACCCTGTCACAGCGGCGACGGTTACCACCGCAGGCCGCAAAAATAATACTTTTTAAAAGCAAGTAAACAGTGTGATAAACCGGAGCACTTACCCTTTGCTACTGGGAATGTGAAGTGGAACTCAGGACCTTTCGCTCGCGAGGCAGGCGCGGCGCCACTGAGCTACATCCTCAGCCCTTCGTTTTATATTTTGAGACAGAATCTCACTAAATTGCCCAGGCAAGACTTGCCCTTGTGATCATCCTGCCCGAACCTCCCAAAGGGATAGGATGATAGACATGTGCTGCAATACCCGGCTATGATTCTTTCTTTAAAAATTTCAATCTTTTCTTCCCAAAGAGCAAGCCATTGCTAGCGTCTATGAAGCTGTTATGCAAAGGAGAAGTGACACCCTCCTCAAGGACCTTCTGTATTTCTATTTGTCTAAAAATTGTCAGGTACTATGATAATAAGGCACTTTGCTGCCATCTACTGGTAAATTATCAAAATACATTTACACGTTACAGTCCAGTGACTGTCATAGAAATTATACCTTCCTGCAGGGTATAACTTGCCCAACTCAGTGGGAATCTTGACATTTTCCACTGTTATGAGGAACTCTGAAGACACTGGAATGTTGATACTCTCCATGTGGTTTTGCTCTTTCTCCCCCCTCCATTTATTTCTTAAAGATATAATTTAAGACTTTAATATTAATCTTATCACAGCAAAGTACCCCCATATGAAAGTAGTAGTTCAACAAATGATAATCCAACTTTTTGCATCAAAGAACAACTAATTTTCTTTTTTAAAAACCTAATCTGGATTCAGAGCAATTTCTAGGTTTCTCAGAATTGGGGGTCTGCCCCCCCACCCCCACCCCGCAGAATCTCATTCTATGTCTTTCCGACTGGACTTGAAATCACTATTAGCTCAGGCTTCCCTTGAATTTGCAGGGATTTCTTGTCTCAATTTCTTGGTTACTGGGATTATGGGCTTGTGCCACTATGCCCAGCAAGACTGTTGCTCTTGCTTAAAACATTCTGTAAACAGTCTTTTCTGAAGCTTCTGTTAATCTGTCATTTGTTGGTGCTATAGCACGTGCACTAGGCAGTCCTCTGAATATTTATGTGTTAATCAATTTAGTTCTCTTGACAACCTTGTGTGACATGAACCCTTATTATCTGCATCTACAGATGAGGCAACTTTACAAAAGGAACCGTTTTCCACTGTTGGTGGGAATGTAGACTGGTACAACCACCAAGGAGATCAGTGTGGAGATTCCTCAAAAAACTAGGATTAGAGGGCCATGGAGATAGCTCAGTGGTTCCGGCACCTGTCTTGCAAGTGCAAGGACCCAGGTTTGATCCCCGGTAACCACATAACAATACTGGGCGTGGAGACTCACCCCAGCAGCAACCAGTACCACATACCACAGTGCCGGGCGTGGTGGCTCACACCTGTAATCCCAGCACTTGGGAGGCAGAGGCAGGAGGATTGCTATGATGTGAGTTTGAGGCTGAGCTCAGGGCCAGCCTGAACCACAAAGCGAGACTCTGTCTCAAAAAACCTTAAATAAAAAAACCCCAAAAAAACTAGGATTAGAAGTCCCATTTGACCCTGCTATTCCCCTGCTAGGGATATACACAAAAGGATTAACAGATTCATATCACATATGATATCATATTATATGTAATATATCATATTACATATTATATCATATCATATCATATTACAGCAGCTCAGTTTGTGATTGTTAAATCCAGCCGAATGTCCATCAACTATAGACTGAATAAAGATGTGTTTTTACATATAAAATAGAGTATTATTCTGCCATAAAGAATGACAAGTTTGAGTCATTTTCATACTCAAATGGACGTACTTTGAGGACATACTCATAAATGAAATAAATATGTCACAGATGTGTAAATACTGTATCTTTTCTCTGATATGAGAAACTGAAAAAGTAAATCAGTTCTAGAATGTATGATAGATGTTGTAAAATAGAAAATATTGAAAGGTAAAAAGGGTAGGGATAAGTAACAAGGGGAAAGAAAAAATTGTGATGGTAAAAAAAGGGAAACAAAGCTTATGTACACTGGGGCTGGGGGTTGTAGGGTGGGTAGGGGGATGGGAAAAATGAGAATGAAGTCATGTCTTATACTGGGACAAATTGTCAATGTTGAGTGTGATCATATGTATATAAAATGTACTCACTTCACAATAAAAATTTTAAAAATTAAATTTTAAAAAGTACTTTACAAGTAATATTACAATTAGCTTGCTTGGGAAGCTTAGTCTCATAGGGACACAAAACAAAAGCTATATAAAGATTAAAATAAAGACAAAATAAAGGAGGAAATATTTTAGCCTTGGTATCAGATACTTATAATTTTTCCATGGGTATAACAAGGAGGTTAGATTTGTCCAAGATCACATATCTAGTAAATAGGTAGAATCTAAACTTGAATGTTTAGTCTTTAGAGCCCAATCTCATCACCATTCTGCGACACTATTCACTAGTACGTGGCCCGCTTTTGTTCCTGTGCTGCCTCTTATGGGCAACAAGTCTTTAGGTGGCCAAGTGCCTGCTGTTTTCACCTGCAGGTGTGTGAGTGCCCACGTGGGCCCCTTTCCCTCTGTTTCCTGGGTTGTTGCAGATCCCAGGAAAAGCCATGAGCTTCAGTCTAAGGACACAGACAACAATAAAAATAGGATCGTGTGTCAGGTCCTGGAACCTTTTTTGTGTATTAATATATACCTACAATTTGACATTTTCACTTATTTCAAGTGTATAGGTCAGTGGCAATAAGTCATTCACAATGTTATGCAATCATCCCATAATCTAGCCCCAGAACATTTTCCTCTACTGCATATAAAACTGTACCCATGAAATGCTTCCCAATTCATCTGTGCCCAGCCATAAGCAAACACCATTATACTTTCTGCCTTTATAAAACTGACTATTCTAGGGCCCTTACATAAGAATCATACAGGGGCCAGAGATCTAGCTTAATGGTTCCAGTGCCTACTTCTGCCCAAGTTCAAGTCCCCTACTCATTTTCAAATTTTTGGTATTTACTGTTGAGTTTCTGAAATCTTTCAAGCTTTCTTACTTTTAAAAGTTTTTATGGGTGACTGGGTTGATTGTTGTCAGGAAGCCCTGTCTCAGAAGGATGAAGTAACTATAGTTTTAAAATTCAGTCTTTAAATTTATTAATTAATCAAATCATTAATTTTATCATAATGAAAAGTATCACTTTTGTTATGTCAGTTTTCTAGGCTAACATAGAAGAGTACATCTTGTACATTCTCTTTATATGAAGTTCAAGAACTGTCAATATTAATCTATGCTAGAAGCCAGAATAATGATTACTTTTGGGAAAGTAAGTGTTTACTAAAAGAGAATACATGGGGCCAGGGATTTAGCTCAGTGGTTCCAGCACCTGCCTTGCAAGTGCAAGGGCCTCAGTTCAGTCCCTGGTAACCACATACAACAAGGCTGGGCATGGAGATTCACACCCACCAGCGATCAGCACCACATACCACAGTGCTGGGCGTGGTGGCTCATGCCTGTAATCCTAGCATTTCGGAGGCAGAGACAAGAGGATTGCTGGGAGTTCAAGGCTGAGTTCAGGGCCAGCCTGAACTACAAAAAGAGTGGGACTGCCCTGCACGTGGAAGGAGATGAAAACTTTCTACAATGAGTTTTAGACTGTATGATAGATATTGTGAAACAGAAAATATTCAAATGGTAAAGGGGGGTAAGGGTACATAATGTGGGGGAAAAATGTGATGATAGAAAAAGAAAACAAAGCTTATGTTATGTGTATAGAGGAGGGATTGTAGGGTGGGTGAGGGAATGGGAAAAAGTGAGAATTAAGTCCTGCCATATACTGGTACTTTTTTTTTTTTCTTTTGAGACAGGGTCTCGCTTTGTGGTTCAGGCTGGCCCTGAGCTCAGCCTCAAACTCACATCACAGCAATCCTCCTGCCTCTGCCTCCCAAGTGCTGGGATGACCACGCCTGGCACTGTGGTATGTGGTACTGGTTGCTGCTGGGCGTGAGTCTCCACACCCAGTATTGTATAAGGTTACCAGGGATGGAACCCAGGGCCTCGCGCTTGCAAGACAGGCGCCAGAACCACTGGGCTAAATCCTCGGTCCAGGTACTAATTTTTAATGTCGATTGTGATCATGATGTATATATAAAATGTACCAATAAAATCAGTTAAGAAAAAGAAAACTTTCTAGGTTAGTAGGTCTGTAACAGTCTGCTGGCACTATCACAGGAACATAGGTAAGATATTTTGTTAAACACGTAAGGTTTTTTTCTTAAACCTAAAGAGAAAAAAAACTTCAAAAATATGTTTTCAGGTTCTTAAATTTTTAAATTTTTATTTAAGTATTTTTTGACACAGGGTCTCGCTTTTTAGTTCAGGCTGGCCCTGAGCTCACTATGTTGACCAGGCGAACCTCGAACTCACAGCAATCTTCTTACCTCTACCTGCCGAGGGCTGGGATTACAGGCGTGAGCCACCATGCCTGGTACTGTGGTAAGTGGTACTGATTGTTGGTGAGCGTGAGTCTCCATGCTCTGCATTGTTGTATGTGGATACTGGGGATTGAATTTGGGAACTTGGGCTTGCAAGGCAGGTACTAGAACTACTGAGTTAAATCCCTGGCCACCAAAAACCTTTTTAGTATTAATTTCATAAGGTCAAAAATCTAAGGCACCTCCTGCAGCTGCCTGTGATTCTTTGCTTCTTTCTGCTCTCTCAAGCCTAGTACCTAGCATGGCACCTAAGAATCATATACAACAAATATTTCCTGAGCATCTACTCTGAATCAGGTATTTTGCTACATACTGAGGAAACTGTAGTAAACACATGGATATCATTTCTTTCCTCAAATAGTCCAGTTTGGCGACAAAGTCGGAAAATATTGAGTGCCCTCTACTGAGGTTAAGTCTCGCTGCTTAGAGACAGGAAGAGAGATCAGGACAGGTGTCCTGGGCGTATCCCTGTTTGAATTGGGATCTGAAGCCCGGCCAGTTATCTTTTTGGAAAGATAATTTCAGGCAGGATCAGCATATGCAAAGATTCAGGTAAGTAAATACAATGTGTAATGAGGGTTATTGTGGCTGTAACCCAGAGAGAAGGGAAAAGGACCCTTAGATAAGTTTGGAAATGCAGCGAAGGCAACAATAAGAGGTTTATCTGGCCTTTGTCTTAAAGCAAATTATTTATTAGTGGTGGTCGGGGTTGACATGCTCAGATTCTGATTTAGAAACACTCTGACAACAGTGTGTAGAACAGCTTGCAGGGGACCCAGAGTGAGCGTGAAAATGCCAAGGGTCGCCCACCCAGGCACCCCATAGCTCTTATACCAGGCTAAATGCACACCCCAGTGAGATTATGGGCAAAAAAAAAAAAAAGTATCCTCGTATTTCAGATGGGCCAACTGAGGCTAGGAGAGCTGATGCGTCTACAGATACTCAAGAGTTCTGGCACAAGACTGAGCCAAGGCGAGAGAACAGCCTCAGCAAGCAGACAGAAACTGACCGGATCTCAGCAGGAACCAGACTCCCAGTACCTAGGAGAACTGGCGCGCGCTGTACCTCGCGCTCGCGAGGACGCTTGGTCACGTGGGCAGGGCCCCGCCCCTCGGGCCCGCCCCGGCCCGCCCCGCCCCCCGCCAGCGCTCCCTCCCTCTCGCCCTCCCTCCCCCTCCCTCCCCGGCCCGGTCCGGCCCATCCCCCTCCCCACCGGCTCCCTGAGGCCCTGCCGGGTCGGGCTGCGGGAGGCCGGGCGCCGACGGCAGGACTGACGGGCCAACGCGAGGACTGGCGGGCGGACGTACGGAGAGCGGCGGGCACGCACGGCCCGGGCTGGCGCTCCGAGGCCCGCCCGGGAGGGCCGGGGCCGTGCTCAGGTGAGGCGACAGCGACGCGAGCCCGTAAGGGGTGGGTCTGCCAGGCGCCGGCGGTCGCGGCCTGCCTGCCTTCGCGGGGAGGAGACGCCGCCCGGGACCGGCGCGGGAAAATGGCGCCGGATGACCGTAGTGCGGGCCGGCCCGGAGCCGCCCCGCCCGCCCTCCCGCCGGCCGCTCTGGCGTCCTCGTCGCCATGTTGGGGAGCGGGCCCTGGGCCTCGGGCGGGGGCGCTGGAGGGAGCTGGGCTTGGGGAGGGTGCGGGACGTGGGGTCCCGGGCGCTGAGGGAGTGCAGGGCCGGCCGGGGTCTGCGCGCGGTGGCGCTCCAGGCCCGAAGAACTGGCAGAGCTGGCTATGGGGTCTTGGCTGCGGTCGCGGAGCAGAGACACTGGGTCCGAACGGAACCAGAGTCGGGGTCCGTGGCTGAGGGGGTGGTTGGCAGGTTGTGAAGTTAAGTTAAGCCGTGGGTCGTGTTCCGAAGTCCAGGGTGGGTAGGACAAGCTCAGGCTGTCAGTGTTGAAGCGATTCTTGGCTCTGAGAAGTAATTAGAAATAGGGGTATACATGTGTATCCAATAGGGCTTGTTCTAGGTTTGGGGGTAGATTTACCATGCCTATGACTCCCAAGGGACTGAAGACAAGAGCCCTCCCCCCCCCAGGAGCCTTCATCCTCTGTGGGAAGGGGACAGAAAGCAAAGAGCTTGATGAGAGAAACGGGAGGCTGAGATTTCAATGTTGGAGCTGGCCAGCAAATGGTATATATAGAGTCAACTGGAAAGCAAGAAGACAGAGAACCACCATCAACCCGGGAGTTGTGTGTTTCTTTAAAAGGAGGCACTAGTCTCTTGGGGGCGGTGACCCAAGGTGTCTTCCCTCCAAGGGGACAACCCACTGCTTAAGAGCAGTGTCACCTGGAGAGGTCATCAGGAAGGCTTTTGTGAAGCCAGTAAAAATGATAAGGAGTGAATGTGTGAAACTAAAAGGGCCTTAGAAGTCATGTAATGACTTCAGTGTGTTTCATTGAGACACAAAAAAGTAGATTTCCCAAGATCATATGCATTGGTGACAAAGGGCTCCTGGAAATGAACTGCTGCTTTCTCATTCAACACATTGCCTTAAAAGATTTACTAGCTGAAAGAAAAATGTTTAAGCATGACAACATATATTATTATAGTACCATTAGTTTTATGTAACAGGTTTGTCAGTTCAAAGGTAAAGCGGATACAAAAAAGTATAGGTGACCAGCTTTTGGATATTTTCTATCTAGCTCGTCTGCGTTGGTACAGAGATGTCATCAAGAATCCCCTAACTGAGGGGCTGGGGAGTTAGCTCAGTAGTTCTGGCGCCTGTCTTGCAAACGCAAGGGACCCGGTTTGATCCCGGCAACCACATACAATACTGGGTTTGAAGACTCACACCCAGCAGCAATCTGCACCACCTACCACAGTGCCAGGCGTTGTAATCTCAGCACTAGGGAGGCAGAGGCAGGAGGATTGCTGTGATGTGAATTTGAGGCTGAGCTCAGGGCCAGCTTGAACTACAAAGCGAGACCCTGTCTCAAAAAAAAGAATCCCCTAACTGAGCCTGTTGGCAGTACATGCCTGTAATCACGCAGCATTGCCAGAGTCTGAGGCAGGAAGATGTAAGTTGGAGGTTCTGCCTGGGCAACCTAGCAAGACCTTGTCTCAAAATTTAAAATTAAATTTAAAAGGCTAAAAATGTAGTTCAGTGGTAGAGCACCCCTGGGTTCAAAACCCATGATCAAAAAACACTTTTTCTAGTTTTAGGACACATTCCTTCTCTTTTTGTTGTTTAATGATAGCAAAAGGACCCAAGAAACCTAAAAGAAAAAAAAAAACATAGCAAATAGTGGTAGAAACCTAGGATCTGTATTGTGTTTGGACTTTAATTGAAGTTGATTCATGATAGAGAAGAGTTCAGAGTTCACATGAGCAATTGGAGTTCTGAGGGAAGCTATGCAAATCAGTCATGATATATGGATATCTGTATGCCTGAGTTTTGCATCCATGTTTTCAACTAATGGCTAGTTGAAAGTACTCTTTTGAAAAATTATGTCACCGGGCATGGTGGTACATGCCTGTAATCCCAGCACTCAAGGCAATAGAATAGCTGTGAGTTCAAGGCCAGCCTGAACTACATAGTGAGACCTTGTCTCAAACAAACAAAAGGTCTGGGTATATATAGGCACAGTGCCTGCCTGGCAAGGGCAAAACCCTGAGTTCAGTTCTAGGTCCCAAAAACAAAATAAAACAAAACAAAGATTATATCTGTACTAAGTAACATGTACAGACATTTTTCTTATCATTATCCCTTATGTATAAACAACTATTTGTATGGCATTTACTTTGTATTAGTATAAATAATCTGGAGAAGACTTAAAGTAGATAAAATATGCAAATACTGAACCATAGTATATAATGAATTTGAGTATCCACACATTTTGGTATCTCAGGACTCCTGGAATTAATTTTCCACAGATAACTGAGAAATGACTATAATAGATCCAGGGTCCCATATAATCTTTTTTGATTTTTTTTTTTTTTTTTTTTTTTTTTTTTTTTTTTTTTTTTAGGTTTTCTGAGACAGGGTCTCGCTTTGTAGTTCAGGCTGGCCCTGAGCTCAGCCTCAAACTCACATCAATCCTCCTGCCTATGCCTCCGAGTGCTGGGATTGTAGGGGTGAGCCACCACACCCGGCACTGTGGTATGTGGTACTGGTTGCTGCTGGAGTGAGTCTCCACGCCCAGAATGGTATGTGGTTACTGGGGAATTGAACCCAGGCCCTTGCGCTTGCAAGACAGGCGCCGGAACCACTGAGCTAACTTCCTGGCCCTCTTTTTTGATTTTCAACAAGAAAGGTATGAAAGCACTTACTAAGTAAGATTTTCCATGTTATGCATTTGTACAGCAACAATTAATCCATTCTGGGTATTTTTGTTGTTGTTTTTGATGCTAGGGATATCAACTAGGATCTTGTTCATGTGGAACATGTACTCTGCTACTGATTTACACCACCAAGTGCTATTCTGGGTCTTGCTAATAAAGTGAGGCCCAGGGATTTAGCTCAGTGGTTCCACTGCCTGTCTTGCAAGTGCAAGGACCAGGGTTCAATCTCCAGCAACCACATACAGTACTGGGTGTGGAGACTCACGCCCAGCAGCAACCAGTACCACATACCATAGTGCCGGGTGTGGTGGCTCACGCCTGTAATCCCAGCACTCAGGAGGCAGAGGCAGGAGGATTGCTGTGATGTGAGTTTAAGGCTGAGCTCAGGGCCAACCTGAAATAGAAAGCGAGACCCTGTCTCAAAAAAAAAAAAAAAAACTAAAAAAAAAAAAAATTC
This sequence comes from Petromus typicus, assembly GCA_004026965.1. NCBI lineage: Eukaryota > Metazoa > Chordata > Mammalia > Rodentia > Petromuridae > Petromus > Petromus typicus. The sequence continues at coordinate 12,130 of PVIR01036265.1, forward strand.
CAGTTATGATATATTAATATACATATATATTCTAAATCAGCATGTTAAAATATCATATCTAAGGCTGTGGAGTGTTGTTCAGTGGGAGAGAGCTTGCCTAGCATGTGTGAGGCCCTAGTTTTGATCCCCAGCACTACAAAAAGAAAGAAAAATCAGATTTTGCAAAGTTTCTGATAATTATAACTTCAAAGACATGATAACCATAAATAATACTTGAAGCTATCAGTGACAACTATAATATAAGGATATTTGTGATTTTTATTGTTACAGGGTTGTGGATAATTACTAGTACTAGAATTGCAGCTTATTACCTACATTCATATTTGAATATGATAGTAACTTTTAGTTAGAGATTAGTGAATTTTGGTTTTGTTTGTGGTACTAAAGATCGAATCCAGGATCCTTGCAATGAGTTGCATTCCCAGCTCTGTTTTTAAAGATAGGGTTTTATTAAATTGCTCAGTCTCCCAGAATAAGAGATTTCAAGGTACCACACCTGGTTCCCCGTACCACCACCCCCCCGCCCCCTGCACAAATTCATAGATTTCCCCCTGAGTTCCATGTATGGACTTTCCTATTTGAAGCCCTATATGTCATTTTTCTACCCCTCCTGACAGGCTTGTCTTTGATTCAGCAGACATCTGCTGGGTACCAAGCATTATGCTGAGCACTTTAAGGCAAATGATTTCACTTTAGGTACTCAGTATCAAGAGAGACAGGTAAACAGTGATAGTTGAGGGTAGTAACTATAAAGGTTGTGAGGTTACAGAGGTGAATGCTTTTTTGCTCTGGGAATTGGAAGTTTTGTGAAGGGCCAGTGCTTGAGATGTTTCCTGAGAAGTAGCGGAGTTTGCAAGTGAGAGTTGGAGAGAAGAGCTTTTCAGTTGAAAATATGAATTTTCAGGAAATGTAGATGGAACATAGAGAGTGCTTGAAAGTCATTCGAGATGAAACTGGGAACGTTGTTTAGAACTTAAATGTGAAGAACTTTGCAAAGGAATTTGGAGTGAGTCCTCAGAAGGAGGCATTTCAGATTCTTGAGAAGGGGAATATATGATGAAGTTTAAATTTTTAAGGGATAAGTGGATGCTTTTTCAAAAAATAGGATGAATACCAGGGGAAAAGTAGAGGCCTGAACTAAGGTAGAGGCAGTGGACGTTAAATGATGTTAGGATTTTCAGGTGTTGATAATTGACCTCATGGGTGGTAAAGATACAGAGGGGTTAGATTTCTAGTTTTGGATGATAGCTTCAAAGACATTTCGAAGAAGGTGAGCCATAGGCTGGGATTTAGTTCAGTGCCACCATGTCCACCTAGCAAGTACAAGGTCCCGAGTTTGATCCCTGGTACCAAAAAAGAAAAAAAGTGAGCCAGGCATAATGGCCTGCTAATCCAGGTACTCTGGAGGCTAAGGCAGGAAGATACTGAGCTCAAATCCGGCCTTGGCTACATGGTATATTTGAGAACAGACATAAATGAGACACTGTCTCAGAAAAACTGAGAGTAGAGTAATAGACTATTGGAAACCATTGCAAAGCTGTTAAATGCAATATATGTTTTGTTTAAGACAATCAGAGGGGAATGTCAGAACTAAAAGGATAAAGATGCAGAAAGTATTCTCAGAATGTAGCGAAGTCACAGCTGTCTTTGTTAGGGTTCAACAAACTGGCCACATGGTCAAATCTTGTCCACTTACTGTTTGTAAAGAAAATTTTATTAAAATACAGCTCGCTTGTTCATTTATAATTATCTGTGTCTGCTTTAGTGCTGCCAATGGCAGAACTGAATATTTGCAGCAGAAAAGATGTATCAGCTTACAAAGCTGAAAATACTCTTTACAAAACATTTGCCAACCTAGATCTACATGTGTGAATGTTGTATGTTCAACCTCTCTGCTTTGTATGTAATTTCCATACTGTAGAGAATAACTGTCCTGGCTCTGGCTTTCTGGCTGGATTCTTCAGATTCTGTCTGACTACAATTTGATATAGACCTCTCCATATTTTATATCGGTCATTGTTGGCAAAATTTAGTGTTCTAGAGTCTATTGTGTGGCACTTATGGTATTACCAGATTTACATAAATTAGGTAATGCTGGGGCTTGTTCTGCCATTTTTCTGTTAGGTTGTTGTGTTTGTTACTTTTCTTGTTGTTGAGACAAAATACCTGACACCTAAAGTTAAAAGGAGAAAGGCTTACTTAGCTTGTAAAGGTTTTAGCAATAATTGACTGGCTCCAAGGCAGAGTGGCATATGGCAGAGGGGCAGCGAGAAACAGTTCTCTGGATGCAGAACAGGAAAAGCAACAAGGGAAGGGCCTTAAGCGCATCTTTCTTCCCCTTTTATAATGTATGTAGGCCACTTAGGGTGGGTAGCACTCACACTCTTAGTCCTAATGCCCTTGAGCCTAGCATTGCTGCGTGTCACAATCAATCTCAGTGTCACATACTCTCAATCCAGTCTGAAAAATGTCTCACCTGTTAACCCATGAGGCTTTTGGAGGGACATCTAAACACAAGCTATAACTATTGTCTTTTTTTTTTTCTTCTGGTATCAAAGATCAAACGTAGGACCTTGCTCTTGCCAGGTACGTGCAGCACTATATCCTTGGCCCACAGTTGTCTTTTTCAAAAGATGCTTTACAAATTCTAAGTATTAATCCTTTATTATTTATATTTATTACAGATGTAATTTCCCAGTTCATTACTTATTTTAAAAGCTGAATGGGGCATGGTGGTGTATACCTATAATTCTATGTCCTCTGAAGCTGAGGCAGGAGAATTCCAAGTTTAAGGCCAGCCTAGGCAATTTAGCAAGACCTTATCTCCAAGTAAAAAATGTCTGGGCACATAGCTTAGTGATAGAGCACTTCCTCAGAATGCCTGAAGCCCTAGATTCAATCCCCAGTAGGAAAAGTTCATTTTCGATTTTAATGTAATCACATTTATCAACCTTTTACTCTTTATGTTTATCCTACAGTCTCAACTGTTTTGTCTTTAGTGTTTAGATCTCTAATTTATCTGAAATTGATTCTTATGTAGTGTAAGGTAAAGTTCAGAATAGCCATTGCCCAGCACCTTGTATTAAATAGGGTTTTCTTTCAAATTGAGAGTTTTTTGGATAGAGTCTCTCAGAGACCCTAATTCAGTGCTGTCTGCTAATTATGTGGTGTGACTTTAGAGAAAGTCCATAGTCTCTGTTTATCTTTAAGAATAACAGTATAGGGCTAGGGATTTAGCTCAGTGGTTCCAGCGCCTGTCTTGCAAGTGCAAGGACCCGGGTTTCATTCCTGATCACCACATACAATACTGGGCATGGAGACTCACGCCCAGCAGCAATCAGTACCACATACCACAGTGCCAGGCGTGGTGGCTCACGCCTGTAATCCCAGCACTCGGGAGGCAAAGGGAGGAGGATTGCAGTGATGTGAGTCTGAGGCTGACCTCAGGGCCAGCGTGAACTACAAAGTGAGACCCTGTGTCAAAAAAAAAAAAAGAATAAGAGTATATACAGAATTATTGTGAGGATTAAATGAGTTAATTCATGGTGTGTGTACAAAAGTATCTGACACCTAGAAAATACTCAGTAAATGCCAGCTGTTATTTAGCATGACTGTTCATTTCTGATTCCTCAGCTCCTGGCACAGAGTAGGAGCTCACTCTACTCAACTAAATTGCCTAGTTAATTTGGCTTTCAGGTGCAGTCAGAATGGTTGAGAGGTGGGCCCAGAGTTGGAGAAGATGCTTCCAAGGATCTGCTTGGCTTTAATTTAT
>PVIR01036266.1:0-15949 GCA_004026965.1 Petromus typicus
AGGATTGCTGTGATGTGAGTTGGAGGTTGAGCTCAGGGCCACCCTGAACTACAAAGCGAGACTTGTCTCAAAAAAAAGAAACAATACCCACCTAAATAATCAATATATCAAAGAAGAAAACACCAGTGAAACTAGACAATGCTTCGAGGTTAATAAAAACAAAACAATGAAGCAACAAAACAAAACTCATGCAATGCAGCTAAAGAAGCACTCAGAGGAAATTTGTAGCTGTAATATTTATATTAAAAATGAAAAAAATTTCAAATAACAGTATTCTATTTTTAAAAAACAAAGAGCACAAACTAAACAAACAAAAAAACCAAAATAAAAAATAGTAAATGCTAGAGTAAAAAATAATTATGTAGAGAAAAAAAGATAATATGAAAATAAACAAAACCAAAATTGGTTCACTAAAAGATCAATAGACTTGGAAAGCTTTTTTGATCAAGGGAAAAAAAAAGAGAAGATTCATTACTAAGATGAGAAATAAAAGAAGAGACATCATTACCAATGTTACACACTAATGTAATATTAGGAATGTTACTAGTTACATACCAATAAATTAGGTAAAAATAAATAAAAGGCAAATTCTTAGGAAAAAACAAAAAACCTCTCTCTAGAGAAATTGAAAATATCAATGGATCTATGAAAAGAAAATATATTGAATTAGTAATCAAAGTATTACTTACAATGGGAAGTTTAGGTGATAGGAGAATTCTACTAAATATTTAAGCAAGAATTAACATCAATTTTCATAAAATTTTCACAAAAAATAGAATCCTTCCAAATTCGTCCTCTGAGGCCAATTGGGCTTGCTCACTGCGGTTCTGCTGGGACAAGCAGCCAATTGGGATCATAAACTCAGCACCGGCAATGAATTAAAAAGATGGGTTTTGTTTGTTTTGTTTTGTTTTGTTTGTTTTTATAAGGGAAGATATTTTATTTGTAAGGAGGAAAAAGCAAAAGACAGAAAACTCTGAAGCAGTGGAAGGGAGTTCTGGAAAGATAGATTCATGTAGATTCTTTGTCTCTGGTCCCTTTTATTATATTTTTGGGGACCTTTACCCCCTGGGACTTGTCACAAACTGACTGGTTCTCTAGACTGTGGTAGGGACCCCAGGCCACAGAATCCCAAACTGGACACTACGGCCTACCTGCACATTCCTAGGTGAGCTCTGTTTGACTTTTTCTTCAGCTTGTCCATGTCAATGCCTTATCTCTGGGATTTATCAGTTGGTTAGAAGGCTCCTTACGTACAAAGTGGAATTACTGATTAAGTAAGGGGATGTGTATGTATCTAATACAGTAACCCTGAGTTAGAAGAATTAGACAGGTAGCCCTCTCCCCTTTTGACTCCTTTGTATTTTATTGGAGAGGCAGCTATAGAGCACCTGGCTTCCTCTGGGCTTTGTCAGCTATCCCTCAGGTCTTCTGATGTGAGTTCTTTTAAATTATTCCCAAAGGAATTCCTCTAGTAAAGTTTTAAGTCTTTCCAGTCCTGATTTTCCAGGAAGCTTAATGAGGCCCTTATTCTCCTCTTTTCTTGCTTACAGACCCCTTTCCCCACACCAGTATTACTGATACTGAAATCAGGCAAAGACAATTCCATAAAACTATGACCAATATTCCTCATACATGTAGATGTAGTAATCCTCAACAAAATTCCTATAAACCAAATCTAGCAATATGTAGGAAGTATTATAAATTATGATTGAGATTTATCTCAGGAATGTGAGGGTGATTATGCATCCAAAAATCAATTAATGTATGCAATATTAACAAAGTGAAAAAAACCAAGGATCATCTCAAAGATGCAGAAAAGCATTTGGGAACATGTAAAAGCTTTTTGTAATTAAAAATACAATCAAAAGCTTGGAAGTAAAGGGAATTTCCTCAGTAAGGGCATCAATGCAGTAACCCCCCTTTCATCATATAAAATGATGAAAGATTAAAGGCTTTCCCCATAAAATCAAGAATAAGTAGAGAACATCCATTTTGACACTTCTGTTAGCCATTTCTAGAGTAATTATAACCAGATTATAACTGTGTAGAAAAATAAAGATATTTATATTGAAGAGGAAATTAAACTCTAGGTGCACACAACATAATTTCATATGTAGAAAATCCAAATAAATCCCCACAACTATTTCAACAAATCAGAAGACTGCTGAACACAAGGTAAATAAACAAAAATCAATTGTATTTCTATATATGGTATCATCAATGAATAATCTAAAAGTAAAAGTTAGAAAATATTTATAATTCTATTTATAGTACCATAAAAAAAAGGGAAAATACTTAGAAACATCCAGGTGAACACACATATAGTATAATCCCAGCTACTCAGAAGGCTGAAGAGGGATCATGAATTTGAGGCTCAACTGCACAGCATAGTAAGACACTGACTCTTATTTTTAAAAAAACCTACTTAGAAAGAATTCCTAAATCCTATCTAGGTAGAATGACATTATATACTAATTAACTAAAAGACAATGTTGTTAAGATGAAAACAATCATTAGTTTGTAAATTCAATGTGATCTTATTAAATCAATAAAAGCTGCTTCTTGCAGAAATTGAAAAGATAAGCCTATACTTTATATGGAACTACAAGAAGACCCAGAATGCTCAAGGCAATCTTGGGAAGATAAAAAAGGAAACAACTAAGTTTCAAAAACACAGCTTTTGATTTGAAAACTTAATAAAAAAGTTACAGTAACCAAGACAATATAGTAATTCCTAAAGTTACATAGATAGATTGGTGAAATAAAATAGAGAATTCAGAAATAAGTTCTTATATTTATTATTAAGTGGCATTCGACAGCTGTCCTGAGGCAATTTATTAGAGGAAAAAGTCTTTTCAACAAATAAAACAGAAGAAATTATACATTCTCATGTAAAAATGTGAAGTTGGATCTTAGCCTCACATCATCCACCAGGATTAACTTTAAATAAATTATAGACCTAAGTATAAAAGCTCAAGGTACAAAACTACTAAGGAAAAATAGAGAAGTAAATCTTTTTGACCCAAGGTTAGTCAAAGACTTCTTTTTTATCATCTCAAAAGTGTAAGGGGTGGGTCAGGGATATAGCTCAGTGGTTCCAGCGCCTGTCTTGCAAGTGCAAAGGCCTGGGTTCAATCCCTGGTAACCACATAACAATACTGGGCGTGGAGACTCACCACAGCAGCAACCAGCACCACATACCACAGTGCCGGGTGTGGTGGCTCACGCCTGTAATCCCAGCACTCGGGAGGCAGAGGCAGGAGGATTGCTGTGATGTGAGTTGGAGGCTGAGCTCAGGGCCAGCCTGAACTACAAAGCAAGACCCTGTCTCAAAAAACCTAAAAAAAAAAAAGTGTAAGGGACAAAGAAAAAGTGGATAAATTAGACTTCATTAAAATTAGCAATTTTGGGCAAGAAAGAATTATATTAATAACGTGAAAATACAACCCAGAGAAAAATATTTGCAAATCATACATCTGATATGTGACTAGTATCTGAAATATTTAAACAGCTTTTGTTATTCAATAAAAAGAAGAGAACCCAAATTAAAAGTGGGCAAAGGACATACATGAATGGACATTTCTCCAAAGGAAGAATATGAATGGCCAGCAGGCTGTTTGAAGGTGCTTGCCATCATCAAACATTATGAGAATGCAAATCAAAACTATGGAGTACTACTTCACACGCACATGTCTACAATAAAGCAGGTGGATTATGAATATTGTCAAGTACCAGTGATATTTGTACCCTCACTCATTGCTGATGATGATGTAAAATGATGCCATCACTTAGAGCATGGAAATTCCGCAGAATATTAAAACACAAAGGTACCTTATAACCAAGAAATTCTACTTACAGGTAAATACCTGACGGAAATGAATATATGTCCACTCAAAAATTGTGAATGGACAGCCAAGAATTTAGTTTGGTGGTTTCTGGTGACCTGCCTTGTAAGTGCAAGGGACCCAGGGTTCGATCCCAGGTAACCACATACAACAATGATGGGTGTGGTGACTCATGCCCGCCAGCAATCAGAACCACATACCACAGTGCTGGATGTGGTAGCTCACACCTGTAATATTAGTACTTGGGAGGCAGAGGCAGGAGGATTGCTGTGAGTTCAAGGCTGAGCTCAGGGCCAGCCTGAACTACAAAAGCAAGACCCTGACTCAAGAAAAAAGAAAACTGTGAATGGATAATCATAGTGGTATTATTTGTAACAGCCAAAAAATGAAAGCCTACATGTCCATTAACTGACAAGTGCATAAATAAAATATAGTATACTCATATAGTGGAATATTATTTAGCACTAAAAAAGAAATGAAATAAGGATATAGGCATCAACATGAGTGAGTCTTGAAAACATTATGCTAAGTGAAAGAAGGCAGCCATAATGGCCACATGATTGGCTTGACTCTACTACATGAAAGATCCAGAAGAGGCATTCAGTGGAAGCAGAAAGCAATTTAGTGGCGGCCAAGATGTGGAAAAGTTGAGAGGAAATAGCGCACAACAGCAGAGGGGCAGTGTTTATTTCTTCGGTGATAAAAATATTCTAAAAATGGGACAATGATTGTAGAACTCTGACAACATGCTTAAAATCATTGAATTTAAACGGGCAATTATATGACATACAAATTATAATTTTATCAAGTTGTTTCATCTTTACCACATTTAAATTCAGATTATTGTCCTGTAAATTCTTCATAGTCACAAAATAACTGCCAAGGTTCCAACCATTATACCTTCATAAAACAGTATCTAGAATAAAATTAAAAAGTGTGTGTTGGGGGAGATTTCTTTTCCAAAGTTCTGTTTCAGATCACAGAAACCTTACATAGAAGTCCTCAGGCAGACTTCTTCTCACAGTGCAATGACCAGAATTGAATCTCATGTCCATTCATGAGATAAGAAGAATATCACCTCTCTGCTCAAAACTTTCCAAAAGTTCCATCTTGTTCAGAGTAGTCAAAGTCATTGGAGTGCTCCACAACCTCCTAGGTGACTGAAGCCCTGTCACTTGCTCTTCACTGCTGTTCTGCCTCTATTTCCTAGAATTTATAGAGTCAAAATTATAAGCAGGTTTCAACTGGTCTAATCAGCAACTCAAACCTAAATGTTGCTTGGGTCCAGCCCAACCTTTCACAAGCACACCTTTTACTTTGAGAAAAGGCACTATCATGCTAAGGATGGTGTATTTTTAAAGTAGGGAAGGAAGTTTTTGCTGTTGTGCTTTTTTTTTTTTTTTTTTAGACAAGCCTCATTATGTAGTTGAGGTTAGCCTTCAACTCCTTTATTTATCCCAGCCTGGTCTTGAACTCCTGATATCCTCCAGCCTCAGCCTCCTGAGTGCTGGTATTATAGGCATACACCACCATGCCTGACTTCACCCCAGAAGTTTTGTTTTGTTTGTTTTTTGAGACAGGGTCTCACTTCATGGTTCAGGCTGGCCCTGAGCTCAGCCTCAAACTCACATCACAGCAATCCTCCTGCCTCTGCCTCCCAATTGCTGGGATTACAGATGTGAGTCACCACGCTCAGCACTGTGGTATGTGGTACTGGTTGCTGGTGGGCGTGAGTCTCCACACCCAGTATGGTATGTGGTTACTGGGGATTAAACCTGGGACCTTGCGCTTGCAAGACAGGCGCCGGAACCACTGAGCTAACTCCCCGGTCCCACCCCAGAAGTTTTAACACTGTTCATAGATATAATGAATAAGTCATACCCACAATTTGATTTTTTTTGTTTGACTAAATAATAATTTGTGTATATCTGGTATTTTAAAAATATGTATAATATTTAAGATTATTTTTCATATTGGAAAAGATTAATTTATTATTCCAATTAAAATGCATAAGTGAGTAGTGGATTTAGATTTATGATTTTGCAGTAAAAAATGAAAGTGATTTTATTAAGTTTGTTAACTGATTTGGAACATCTAAGAAGGCTTACGAGTGGCCATATTGCAGGCATTATTTAAGTGTTTAAAAGGTTTTGTTTATTAGATAGATAATTAAAGTACCTAAAAAGGAAAGTAACTGTATTAAGTTTATTAATGTAGTTTAAAGTGCTTAAATTAATTGCAAAAGCCTCTTTAACCTTGATTGTGAAAGTTTGCTAGATGTAGAGGTAGAAAAGTAAGATTTATAAGTTGAACTTTAATGTTGAATAGACTAGGTTTTTAATTTCTAACCTTAGTACAACTGATATTAAATTTAAAATCTAAAGTAATGAAAAAGAGTTTTTTTTTTCTGTGTTTAAAAGTCATCTCCAGGGACCCACACTGATATTTCTGGAGCGGATACCTCGTCCACCAGAGAGAGCCAAGAGATGTAAATGTTTGTGAAGATTTCTGGAAAGAAGAGCCTATCTCCTCCCCTACACTTATAGGGCTACGAGAGCATGCACTCTCTTCCTGCCCTGGAAAGTTGAGTAGACACTGTGAGGTCTGAGGCAGTGGCACCACTGCCTGCACAGTAGAACCTGGACCGGTTTGTGATGGCACAAACAGGGGCCAGAGGAAGAAGCTTCCCAAGACAGCACTGTGAGACGGAAGATGTGGGGCCCTGGGTGCCATCACTTGAGCAGTGGAGCTGGCCCTCACTGGCACTGGGATCTAGACATGGATGTTCCTGGATGGTAGAAGAGATCAGTGGAGTGCAGTGGAGTCAGCCTGGGTTTGGGTTTAAACAAACAGGTCCCGACCTTGACTGTTGACAGTCCCCTGGGCCATACTTCTCTCCGCGGGTCTTCTGAAAATGGCCCCAGCTCCTCTCTCCACATCTTTAGGTTTTTTCAGCACTGTTGGTGCCAACCAAGAGTCTTTGCTTGGCATGTTATTGGTGATAAGGGTTGACTAGGAGCAGAGTCCCTACCTTTGTACATAAGCTTATTTATTTCCTTCTTTCTCTTCTTATTTTCACATCACGTAACTGAGGAGCTGCTTTGAGTCATTTCCTCTCACCCATGAGCAATGCAGAGTGAGAGCTCTGGCCCTCGCCCAGATCCCAGTGCGTGTTCTCCTAGCAAGACTCCCAAGATCTTTTAGGTTTACGTTGTAGCTATTTATGCTTATGGTTTATTAGCCTCGCTAGAGTCAGAGCATCTTACTAACACCTCGCTCCCAGCCCAGCACAAAGTAGACACTTAATAAATGTTTGATAGTGAATCAAATAATTTAAACACAAACAAAGCCTTAAAAACTCACTTCATCTGTTTTATCACATATAAAGTGAAGACAGTAGTTACCTGTTCTTGGTGGATTTTTGTTGCCTATAAAAGCCTTTGATCACCCATTTCTTCAGTGAGCTCTGGAAGCCTTGGTGATTAAGGGACTGAGATCACAGCAGCTCACAGCTGAGGTGCCAGCATCCATCACTGACTTCATTCTGTTTCTCTGCTTTGCCGGTGGATGAGACTGAGACACGTCATTAACTTTGATGCTCCACCAGAGGGCTGTTCTGTGCCTCTGGTAATGAGAGTTGGCAGGTCTCTTCTAGCCTCTTCTGAGGCTGGAGCTAAGCCTGTAGTTTCAGGCATCTGATTAAATTGTCCTTTGGATTTGTCTTTAATTCTCAAACAAGAGTATAACCAGATCATTTGGAGAGCAGTTTCCTTCACCTACCTCTGTGCTATTCAGAAATATATTCAAAATAAGAAACAGTAAGTCAGACTGGAGTGGCTATAAACCAATAAACTAATGTAACAAGGCCAGAGGCAGATGGCTGCTGGTATAGGTTCAACAACTCAAGTATGTTAGGACACATGAGTCTGATTCTCACAACATTTCCCTTATGGTAATAAAATGGCTGCCACTACATCAACCTTCATGTCTGTGTTCCAGACAGAAAGAAAAATCAAAAGTTTCTAGAACCTTCACTCTCCCCTACATCCTCCCTGGCAGATTTTTGTATAGGTCTCAGTCAGAAACTGGTTATAATGTGTTACTCTGAACTGAGAAAGTAGGCAATAGAACAGTTATGCTAAGACAACTGTCTTTCACCAATTGTGATTCATGTCGTGATCTAAGCACAGAGTTGGTCCAAATTTTCTTCAGAAGCTGCATGGGAGCAGTGCTGAAGTTATAATTTTCTGTTTTTATCTAGTTTTTGTGTTAGCTGGAGCCTTCTTGCCTTTTGAGATTTAAATAAAACCAACAGAGCTCTCTTCTCTAGTCTCTGCTAAATATGTCCTTAAGTATCTGTGAATTGCTAGATTGGGTCATGGGTAGATGATGCCCTCAGCACCAATCCCAGCTTCAGGCACTGTCAGGAGCTGCAGACGACTTAGACTTACTCGGACTTATAACTTACTGACTTGAACTCAAGGATGCCTGTCCTGCCCTGCAGGATCAACTACTAGGATTATTGGCTGACATCTGCCCTACCCTATGGGATTTTTAATGACAGGGATGATTGTGCATATCCACCCTGCTTTATGCATGCTAGGATTTTGGGTGTGATGGCTTGGTATTGAATAAAGGTGTGGTAAACTCAGGTTTTGGGCTGCCTTCTGTTGCTGCTGCTCATAGTAGCAAGAGTTGAGTCCCAGCCCCTCAAAGTTCCAATTTTGTTATCTGTTTATCCTTTTGCTGTAGGTCTCACAGGGGACTGGAATTTGCCACGAGGGTTCTGGCTGCATCCTTTTCCCCTGTCTCCCATAAGACACTGTTTCCCCAAGTGCAGTTTCTGCTCCATCCTACATTCCTTCAAATGTCCCCTTTCTGTCCCTCCACTCTACTCTTACCATCATCCTCAGCCAAAGGAAAGAAAATGAGCTCACACAAAACGTTTGTGAAAATGGCACCTCTCACACAGGATGGGAACCAGGGGAACTGCATGGTGCTGCATTCTGCAAGCGGCATCACCAAGTGCAGCACCCGACCCTGCTCCTTACAGTCTCCTGGCCCCACACAGCCCGGGTGCACCATGCAGCTGCCATCTCTGCTCTCTTTCCTTGCCTGGAAAGCACAATTCTCAGCCAAACAACATCTCTGCAGCACAGCTGGCTTTTCTCATTGGCACCCTGACTCTCACCAACACTTGAGCTTAGGTTCTCTTAGTATTTATCTAGATATTTTTCCAAACAAAGAAACTTATTCGTTTCTACTTTAAACTGGAGAAGATCTGATGCCAAATACAGACACAATATAATTTTACTTTGTTCTGGGCACAGCATTAAGTTATAGAGTGGCTAGAAGTCCCAATTTATTGTTTTCTTTCTTAGTTTTTTGAGACAGGGTCTCTCTTTGTAGTTCAGGCTGGTCCTGAACTCAGCCTCAAACTCAGAAATCCTCCTGCCTTTGCCTCCCCAGTGCTGGGATTACAGGTGTGAGCCACCATGCCCAGCACTGTGGTATGTGGTGCTGATGGATGGGAGTCTCTAGGTCTGGCATTGATGTATGTGGTTACTGGGGATTGAACCAGGAAGCTCGTGTTTGCAAGGCAGGCGCTGGAACCACTGAGCGAAATCCTCAGCCCCCGATTTATTCTTGAGTTTGGGCATTTTTCTGGAGAATGCGGTACATGCTGATTTAAAGCTGTTTAGTCCTCACTAGTTTGAGAGAGGAGTATCACACGGGGACACATTTCTCACCAGCTTCTCTGCATCAGTGCTGGGGACATCATAAGCTTCTCCTGTGCATGGCAGCCCAGGTGAGGTTGTGCAGGGTGCTGTCCTCTCTCTGCTTATGTGCAATGAGCATACATAAGTGAGTAGAAATATTTGGATAACTTCCCAAACTGGATTTCTTAGTAATGTTGAGGCAAGCAGGAACAAGCCCTCACTGTACCCATATTTGGATCCACAAGTTTTTGTGTTGCAACCTTTAGTCTCAGAGAATCCTATTCATACAGTTAAGACTCTTGGCTGTAAGAAACCGAGACAATATCCCCACCCCTGCCACCACCCAATATGTACAAGAATCTATGATATATGCAGAGGTTTCTCCTGATGCTCCAAGGACAAATGTAGAGCCCATATGGGACTAGAAGGTTTTCAAGTGACATTCTTTCTGTACTTGCAACCCACCTTTCTGCCAGGGTCACTGTGGTGGATTCATTAATGGCCAACGTGAGTGGGAATACCTAGCTGAGTGGAGTCAGTATGTTCTGGCCATGGAAGACTCACCTGAGGATTATTGCCAGAACGGCATAAAAAGAAAACAGCAGGGGAGTATTTCACGCTGATTTTCCTGGAGAGGACTAGGGGAGCTCTCCTTCGGGGAGCTTTGGCTGTTCTTACTGCAGGACCTCAGCTTTTGCTGTTGCCAGGCATGGCTGCTGTTCTGTTGCAGAGAGCCCCAGTGTTTAATATCCCTTCCTGGTTCTCGTGCAGATGCCCCCTCAGTCTTCCGACATAGATCCTTCTGCCTCAGACTTCTCACACAGATCCTTCCGCCTCAGGCTCTCCAGATTCTTGAGTCTCTAGCACCAGCCCTTTGGCACAGACTCCGAATTCCTTGGCCTTTCTGTGCCAGTTTGCAAGAGACATTGCCATTGGCTCTAGGGCTTTGGCTCGACTTGTGCAGGACATTATTGTGGGCTCCAGGTCTTCGGTTGTATTCTTTGGATCTCTAGTGTGCAGACAGATTTCTTACACTCTTCCACACATTTGACTGGGGGGGGGGTTGAACATTGTAAGATAATCTTATAAATTTGCATGTATTGAATCTATTCCCATAGAAAACAGTGACTAATACAGCTTCCAAGAATTGTCACGCTCTTACAGCTCTTTTATTCAAGAAGAACTGTTAGTCCCAAATCAATATTCCCAGGAAAAAGATAAGTTTACTTGTGACCAAGAATGTATTCTTGCACACCTGTAGTCCTGGCACTCAGGAGGCTGAGACAGAAGGATTGCCATGAGTTCAAGTTCAGCCGGGACTACATAGAAGATCCTGCCTAAAATATAGGAACGAGTCCTTACTGTACCTGTATTTGGATCTGCATGCTTTTGTGTTGCCACCCTTAGTCTCTTGTCAGAAGACTGAGGGGGCATCTGCACGAGAACCCGGAAGGGATATTAACCACTGGAGCTCCCTGCAAGAGAACAGCAGCCATGCCTGGCAACAGCAAAAGCTGAGGTCCTGCAGTAAGAAATATATATATAAATATATTATATATATATTGGGCCAATTAGATGCAGAGGGTGGGATGGGGTAACACTACTTAACCAGGACAGCCTTGATCCTACATTATGATACCTAATCTCTTTCTTTAAAAAGTTAGACAAGGCACACGTGAAGGCATCCTCCACATTCCACAATCACCAAAGCCCCAGCATGTTAGACAATTCAGTTTTTGCAGCCGCGGGGGACAGGCATGAGCTCTTCCATCCCCTTCCTAAAGAGCTAGTGTTGATCTGAGCAGAGATACAGTGATACACTTGCATGTCCCTTTACTCTTTAGAGGTGTGTGTGTGTGTGTGTGTGTGTGTGTGTGTGTGTGTGTTTGTGTGTGTGTGTTTGTGTGTGTGTGTGTTCTACTGGGTATGGGTCACAAGATCTTAGCCCTGAGATACAATCTTGATCTATGTTTGTTTTGTTTTTGTTGTTTTGTTTTGTTTTTGAGACAGGGTCTTGCTTTGTAGTTCAGGCTGGCCCTGAGCTCAGCCTCAAACTCACATCTCAGCAATCCTCCTGCCTCTGCCTCCCAAGTGCTGGGATTACAGGTGTGAGCCACCATGCCCGGCACTGTGGTATGTGGTACTGATTGCTGCTGGGGTGAGTCTCCATGTCCAGTATGGTGTATGGTTACCAGGGATCGAACCTGGGTCCTTGTGCTTTCAAGACAGGCGCCAGAACCACTGAGCTATATCCCTAGACCCATCTATGTTTTGTTTTGAAGAAATCTTAAGAATCCAGGTTGTCTACTCTGGGTTTGAACTCACAATCCTCCTACATCATCCTCCCAGTGTGCTGGAATTATAGGCATGTACCACCATACCTGGAATTCCTCTGAATCGGTTTTTTTTTTTTTTTTTTTTTTTTTTTTTTTTTCAGTATTAGGCAGGGTCTGCACTCTGGACCTTGTGCTTGCCAGGCAGGCTTTGTGCCACTGAGCTACATCCATGGCCCTGGAATTCCTCTGTACTTTTTCAACATCCAGACAGGTGGCCTATTTGTGGTCTAAACATGTAACCATCCCAATATTTCTCAGGTTGGAGGGGCACAAAGTTTGTTGGTGAACACAGTGGATTGACTTACTAGTTAACAGTCGAATAATATGTTACAGATGAAATTAAGCAATTCTTTGTAAAATACAATTTACCAAAACTGACACAAGATAAAATGGAAAATCTGTGTAGTGCTTTATCTGTGAAAGACACTGAAACTCTTCTACAAAGAATACCACAGATTTAAGTGGTTTCCCAGGTGACTTTGACCCATGTCAAGTGGAGCCACCTTCTATTGTGTCTTTCTGTACTGCAGAGAACGCAGAGCTAAAATCACATTTTCTAGACTTTCATGCCGCCAGGGTGTTAGATATAATTTATATCTACTCATCAGATGCAGCCAGATGTATAGAACTGAGTTCAGTGGTGAGAGGAGAAAGACACAAGGCATTGACACCGCCCATGTGGGTCCCAGTAATGTGGTGTTGGAGCAGCCAATGGAGAAGTTCCTTCTCCTGTCAGCAGGCAGCTTCCTGATTGTGGTGGGTCACTGGGCTGTGCTGTGTGGCTTTTGGAATTGTTCCTGCAAGATAAGTCTTGGGGCTGTTTCTTCCACTCTTCTGGTAGTGTTGTAAGACGCCACTTCAGGATGAAAGAAAGCCTTTGGGTGAGTTGGCAAGAGTAATCTGATCTCCGAAATCAACCAGTGTAGAATCTTTCAGGCTAGGTTTTGGAGCTGCGTCCTCCCAAAACTCTCCTGGATTACTGAGATCTTCACAGAGCCCCCACTCCTGCTTGCAAACTAACTTTACAAGGCTGTTTGCAAACAGTTCAAATCCCAAACCTGCTATAGCCACACTGGAGACCAGAATCAGTCAGGGGTCTTGTTGGAGCTTTTATCACCTAGGAAATGTGGTTCTGAGAATGTTTTGAGGAGGATTAAGGCAGTGCTCCTGAGCAGTGCTCCTAGTACAGTGTGTGGCACTCAGGCAAAGGTAGCCACCATTTTTGTCACTCTCTGATA
Source organism: Petromus typicus (assembly GCA_004026965.1). Taxonomy (NCBI): domain Eukaryota; kingdom Metazoa; phylum Chordata; class Mammalia; order Rodentia; family Petromuridae; genus Petromus; species Petromus typicus. The sequence goes on from PVIR01036266.1 coordinate 13,143, forward strand.
AAATGAGAATGGCTAGAAACCATGTGGCTCACTCCATTCTTTTTTCTTTTCTTCTTTTTCAATGCTGGAGATTAAACCCGGGGCCTTCACTTTAAGCTACATTCCCACCCCTGTCCAAACTTTCTTCCCTCTCTTATTAAGCCCTTTTTTCAAATGGACTAATGTGGAACATTTGGCTCAGCCTCCATCTAAGAACATCTTAGGCTTTCTAGTCCCCAGTATAGTGCATATTAATTCTCCCTCAAAGGAAAGAGTGTGGAGACCAAAGACATAGGTTCTAATCGTGTGTCAGCTACTGAGTCACGCAGCACAAACCTGAAGTGTTACTGAAGAGCTGACGATGTGATGGGCACTGTGCTAGACCTGGAGAATTGGGCAGGATGGTCCCTTTTCTCTGGGATTTACAAGTTTGGTAAGAGATGCAAACAATCAAATAATCACTGAAACACATCCTCATAAATTTTGGTGAGTTCCATTTGGGGAGGACCGAGGATGCCTGGCAAGGGCTACTTGATGGACTGAGGGGTGACTTTGGTTCTTTCCCTCAGGCTCTCCAGCTGCCACACAGGGGTGTTGGCCAAGACCTAGAGGGGTGATTTTCAATCCTTTTTTTTTTTTTTTTTTTTTTTGAGACAGGGTCTCACTTTGTAGTTCACACTGGCCCTAAACTCATTATGTAGCCCAGGCAAGCCTCAAACTCACAGCAATTCTCCTGCCTTTGCCCCCTAGTGCTGGGATTACAGGCATGGAGTGTAGTACTGATTACTGGTAGGTCTGAGTCACCACACCCAGTATTGTTGTCTGTGGTTACCGGGGATTGAACCCGGGATCCTGCACTTGGAAATAGCATCATGGCAGGAGTGTGAGTGGGGACAAGAGATCATACAAAACAAGAAGGCAGAGAGTAATTCAGAGGTGAGACCCAGGCTTCTACAACAACTCGCTCTGATAACCTTACAACAATCCCCAGCCCTTCAATCCTTTTTAAGGCCTATAGTTTTATTTTCCAAAGAATAATTCCATAAAGCCCTCAACATTCCTGGCAGAGTGGGACAATCTTCTCGTGGTGGCTTTGAGGTGACTTCATGGAGAAGGCACAATGAGAAACTCTCACATCACATCTTCAAGACTTTCCACGAAACTGGAACTGAGGACCAGCTAGCCACCTGCTGAGTAACCCCCCTTACTTGCCTGAGCAGACACTTCCTGATGTTTGAAAGAGGAGTGCTAATATTTCTTCTGTTCAGCCTTTAGGTGGTTTGGGGGGAAAACAGCATCATGGATGAGAAGAGACTTAGTCATCAGGCATGTGTGACATGTGCAGTCCAGACTGCTACTTCTCTCAGGACTTACTGCACAGGGCAGTGAGGGGGGGCAGGTGCTGTCTCATAAGGGAATCAGTGACTCACTTCATCCCAGAAGTGAATTAGAATCTGGTCTTGTGCATCAGCTGTGCTTATCCTCAGAATTCTGGTTCTCTGGGGCTGCAAATCAAGGCAAAATCAAGACAGATGTGGTTTCTCTGGGGTAGGCAGAGCTCCCCTGGGGCAGCAGAGCCAGTGGAAGCTCATCAGAAACCAAATTAGAATCTCTGGCAATTTGATCTTCATCTCTCTGACTGTGAGTGTGTAATTTATGGCCAGAATTAAAGGCTAACAGAAAATCACTATCCTCTGAGACTCAGGCCTGAGGTTGGCCGGGGTGGGCAAGGGGAGGAGAACCAGCTCTGCATACAGGGCTAACGGTGGACCAAGAGGTGGGGATGTCAGCTCAAGGTTAGAGAGCGTGCATTTCCTTCACACACATACCTTGCACACTTTTCTGTGTCCCACTGACCTGTCTTATTGCCACACTTCCCTTGTTCCTGTGGCCATTGTCGGGGCTTCTCCCATAGCACCTGAGACTGCCTAAGGACTTGTTCCAGCTGCAGGAGCGTCCAGGAGGTGCTGGTCCTGGGAGCATCACTTGGTCTCTGAAGAATGAGAGTTGGTAGACAGATGCTGCCATCTTCTTTGCCTGTTTCCTTGTAACAGTGCTCTCTAGGAAACAGAGCCAGTACAGAAAAAGATTTATTACGAGGTTTTGGCTCATATGATTGTGGAGGATGAGAAATCCCACTCTCTGTCACCTGAAAGCTGAGAGCCCAGGAAGCTGCTGGTGATGGTGCAGTCTGCTGTGGTCTGAAGGTAGTTTGTCTCAAAAGCTGAGGTGTTGGACGTTTGGTCTTCAGGATGGAGTGTGGCCTTTAAGAGGTGGGGCTTATTGGGAAGTTTTTAGGTCATCAGAGTGAGTTGTCAAAGCCTGGGTCTCACCTCTGAAGTGTGCTCTATCTTCTTGTTTTTTATATGATCTCTTGTCCCACTCATATACCTGCCATGCTGCTCTTTGTTGTTAGGTACTCAACGGAGGCCATATTGCTGGAGTTACCTTTTCTTGTACTTTGAGCTGCCAAAACTGTGAGCTAAATATACCTCTTTTCTTTATAAGTTAGTCTGCCTCAGGCATTTTGCTAAAGTAACAGAAAATGGGCTGATACACAGTCCTCATCTAAAGGCGTAAGAACTAATATTGTGGATGTCCAAGGGCAGGAGAAGAAGGATGGCCCAGCGCAAGCAGCTCACCTTTCCTCTGTCTTTTTGTTCTAGTTGTGCCCTCAAAGGCTTGAAAGATGTCCCCTCACATTGGTGAGGGTGATCATTTTACTCAGTCTACAAATTCAGTTGCTCATCTCTTCTAGAAACACACTCATAGGCACAACCAGAAAACACATTTGTCAGCTATGTGGGCCATCATCCCTTAGGCCCATC
>PVIR01036267.1:0-15899 GCA_004026965.1 Petromus typicus
ACTATATTGTGAAGCTACCATGATAAAAACTGCATGGTAGTGACAAAGTATTAGACCTTAGGATCAATGGAGTAGACTAGAAGATCCAGAAACTACTCCAGATACACTGAGCCACCTCATCTTTGACAAAAGAGCCAAAAATCCTCAATGGAGGAAAGATAGCCTCTTTAACAAATGGTGCTGGAAAAACTGGGCTTTAACTTGCCAAAGACTAAAACTAGGTCTAACTCTTTCACCGTGTACCAAGCTAAAATCAAAGTGGATAAGAGACCTAAGTATTAAAGCAAGCACTCTAAACCTTCTGCAAAACAGGTTAGGTAAAACTCTCAAAGACATTGGCTTAGGGAAAGACTTCATGAACAAATCTTATATAGCACAGGAAATGGCTGAGGAAATCAACAAATGGGACCTCATTCTTTTAAAAAGCTTCTGCACAGCAAAGGAAACCACCAACAGTGCAAAAAGGCAACCAACAATGTCGGAAAAAATCTTTACTAGCTGTTCCTCAGACAAAGGGCTACTATCTAGAATATATAAAGGGCTCAAAAAAATCAGCCCACCCAAACTTAATGACCCAATTCAAAAATGGGCATCTGAAATGAGCAGATATTTTTCATAGGAAGAAGTAAGAGCAGCTAAGAAGCATATGAAGAAATGCTCAACATCATTAGTCATCTGAGAGATGCAGATGAAAACAGCATTGAGATTTCATCTCACTCCACATAGAATGGCTGCCATTTCAGAATCAGCCAATGGCAAATGTTGGCGAGGCTGCGGAGAGAAGGAACCCTTCTCCACTGTTGGTGGGACTGTAGACTCATACAACCCCTGTGGAGATCAGTTTGGGGATTCCTCAAAAAGCTAGGATTAGAGGTCCCATTTAACCCAGCCATTGCCCTGCTAGGTATATACACACAAAAATTAAAAGACTCATATTACAGTGCCACATGTGCACCCATTATATAGCAGTCCAATTTGAGATTGCTACATCTTAGAAATAACCCAGGGTTCCATCAACTGGAGACTGGATAAAAAAGCTATGGTTCTTTTACAGAATGGAGTATTACTCTGCTATAAAAATGATAAGTTTGAATCATTTATACATAAATGGCATACCTTGAGGATATCCTCATAAGTGCAATAAATAGGGCACAGATAGGTACATATCGCATCTTTTCTCTGGTATGAGAAAATGAAGATGTAAATGAGTCCTAGAATTGTATGTTATATATTGTGAAATAGAAAATGCTCAATTTAAAATATGGTGAAGGGGGAAAATGATGAGATTGTAACAAAAAAGTAAGGAATCAAATTTTATGTATATGGGGAGTGGTAGGGTGGGTCGGGCTATGGGAAAAAATGAGAATTAAGTTGTGTCTTATTCTGATACAAATCCCCATTATGGAGTGCAATCATGATCCATATATGTAATGTACCAATAAAGATTAAAAAATTTAAAAATATAAATATGTATATATTATAGTAGTGCCTATTAATTTTAAGAAATAGGTTTTAATGCAATGTTTTCATATATAAGTAAAACATATTTTGATTATATCTGTTTCCCAAAAGAAAAAAATTTAAATTTAAATTCATATTCATAAATTTACATTTACATTTTATAAATTTACATTTATATTCATCACCAAAATGTAGACAAAATTGTTAAAGTCTTTAGTTATGCCTATAATCTTTCCCACTTGAACATAGTCCTTATATAGTTTCCTTATGTAAGCACTATGTGTACTGAAAAGATCTCATATCATACAAGATACTATGACATCATATTCAACCACATAAAAGTTGCTTTGTTAGTCTTTGTTGATTTTGAAAATTCTTTATTTTCTTTTTTTGAGACAGCCCTACCATGTATTTCAGGCTGGTTTAAATATCACTATGTATCCCTGACTGTCCTCAGACTCACAGAAATCCTCCTACCTCAGCCTCCCAAATACAAGGATTACAGGTGTGTGCCACCATCTTGACTGATTGAGGATGTTCAAAGTGCAAATAGACGCTGTGAATTTAGCATCGATGCACGTTTAGAATGTCTTAATGGATGGCCTTGACTACTGGGGAGATTACATATTATACATATTTTCTTACCACACAATATCCCTTTCCCTCTGCTCATCCCACATACAGTAGGTGACTCCACCCACCCACCCACCCAGTGGTATGTCAGGCATGCGTAGGTGCGAGCCTACATCCCAGTTATTCACCATGCAGCTGCTATTTACCATGCAGGGTTGTAAGTCCTTGTGCCCAGATGTTGAGCAGGGACATGTGGAGCGAAAATCCAGGCATAATAGATGCATTCCTGGGGGTTTTATTCTAAAAATATAGATCGATTCAGTTGTGAAGTACTTTACAGGTAATTTTTTGCTAGTAATCCATATTTTAAATTAGCAATAATTCATGATTTAAAAATAGAGTTGATTCAACTTTGTTTCTTTTGTAATATCATTTTCATCAACTCTTTAATTTACTAACAGAGATAGAAAGGAGAAGATAGAGACATAGTTAGTATTTAGAAAATTTTAGATAACAATCTGTCGCTTTTCCAAGACAGAGTTTCACATATATGAATATTCTTAGTGAGAACTCTAACATAACTGACAAGGACAGAAAAACAGCAAGGAACTCTTTGAAGATTTCAGCATGATGGAGGCTCTGTAGGCACACAGGGTCCCACAGAAAGAGTCCTGGACCTTCTGCTAATACCTACCATTGTAATTCCTGAAATTAACTTGATCTTTGCTGATACTGAGAAGGAAGAAAGTGAGTAAGTGTGAATAAGGTGATTGAAAAAGTACAGCAAACCTTCTCTGTGAGTATCTCTGTGTTAGGCTCAAGGATTTTGATAAGGACAGATCTCCTCTTTTGACGGGAGCTCACAGCTGAGGGGAAGAAAAAGTGGGCCAAGTAATCCACGCAGTACAACACATACAACCAACAGGTTGACAGGCAGAAGAAACATTCATCACCAAGGGATTCTTCTGCAGGGCAAGGATGATTGGCCTAGCAAAGAAGGAGCTTAAAGAAGACATGGCCTGGAAAAGATAATACATGCATTTTGTGAAGAATGTGGAGCAGAAAATTAGTTGAATATGAAGCCCAAATGGTAAATTGAGGCAGTTTGCAAACACTTGATGGCAGGTTGTATGGTTATGGACAAAGAAGAGCATGAAGATTCTTGTTAGCACACCACACCCTTTAGAAATATTTTTCAGAAACCATCATTTATTCATTTTAACTTTCCATAATGTTGAACAAAAAAAAAAAAAACTACATCATGAAATTGAACTCTTTTTTGGACAAAGTTATAACTAGTAAAAAGATAAATGAATATAAAGATATTAAGAAAGTGTGGCATGCAATATGGCAAAATAGAAATCACAGTAATAAAAGTTTGAGAAATATCTTCCTGAATTAAACAGGGGGAGTGATGAGAGTGACAGCCTTGCCTTGCTTATCTTTCCAACTATCATGGGTACCTCAGGGGACAGTGAGGACAGGGGTGGGACTCTGGGTTGAGAGCCCAAGAAAGAGTCTGAAGGCTGCAGCTGAAGTAGGGGTGATGTCGACAGAAACTGAGGGACAGATGCAAATGCCTCCTCTCTGCTTCTTGTATGCCTGGTAAACAAGCAGGAAATGAGGAGAGATGGCTTTTCTCCAGATTATTATCATTTATGCTTCCTTTCCCAATTACTGGCATTAGAATCATAATGTCGTATGATAGTGGTGTTTTCTCCCAGTGCCCGGAAGCTGCTACTCTAAGTGGTTATAAACATCTCAGCGAATGGACAGACCGCAGGGTATGAAAACGGGCTTTCTGAGTTAGGCATTACTGCAGCTGGCCTTCACTGTCGGCCACTTACAGCTGGCCACATACAAAGAACTCCACTTTGAAGTTCATCGGTGCCATCAAATACAAAAAGGGAAACAATTTGTATATACCAGGTGAGTGGATGGTCTTTATTCTCTCTTTGGTGGCCCAAATAACCCAAGATTAAATAGTTTCAGCAAACATGGGCAATGGTGAGGTGTTGCAAAGAGAGACACCTTAGACAGGACTACTCATCTTTCATTTCCTGTTCTACTTAGACCCAAATTTTCTTCAAGAGGAAAATTATTTCTGCTTTTGATTAACTCAAACTTTAATCCTTGACTGTTGACAGACCTGACCATCACTCTTGCCTTCCAGCTGAATACAAATCTCTGATTAGGCTAATGAAAGCTTTCTACCCCATGATGTAGTGACTCCTCCACAGGTCGTCAGTGATACAAACCTACACAAAGGGATTCATCCCCAACTCCGTTTCGTGGAACTCCTTCATTAAGAAGCATGTGCCCTAGTGCCTAGAAGTAAACCAGAAAATGGAAACAAAGCTTATGTATATAGGGGTTGAGGAGTTGTAGGGAGGGCAGGGGAATAGGAAAAAATGAAAATCAAGATACATCACGTACAGGTATAAATTCTCTATGTTGAATGTGACCATAATGTCTACTTAAAATGTACCAATAAATTCAATAAAGGAGAAAAGTAAAAACAGTAAGCTAGAAATGCCAGGCATCTAGCTCCTGGAGAGAACCAACCCTGCCTCAGAGAAGCAGACCTGTGAGAGAGAAACTCTGTGTCCTGATGACACTGGCTGGCCGCTGCCACCAGGTTCTTCTCCCTGGACTTTCCACTTCTGTGAGAAAACACTCATTTCCTTTTTCCTCTCTTAGGGAAATTCTAAGTGAGTTTCTGTCACCTATAACTAAAATCAATCAAGCCCCATCAGTAAACTCAAATATAACTGGTACAGGATGGAAAGGTGGCAAAGGAAACAAATATTGTAAGCCTGAGATAAAGGGGCATCTTAGCTCTCCTTTTAGTTCAACTCTGCAAACATGTACTAAGGATTTGCTATGTGAAGAGAAATACTGGGTCACAAGTGTGCATAGGGTCTAGGGATGTAAAAACAAGAACACAGTCTGTATCTTCCAAATGGTTATAATCCATCTAATCTGATCCATTGACCTCCTATCCAGTCTGACCCTTTGATCACATATCTATTCAGTCTGGCTGCACTGACTCCTACTTTCTTACTCTCTACATGTGCAGCTCACTCCAGCCCCACTGCGAAAGTTGATAATATCAGCTAGAAGCTTCCTCAATGTCTTTATCACTTCATGTTCAATATCTGGTAGAATTAATGCTCAGGAAGCTATTTTTGTGTGTGAGATTACAGTAATAAAACATGGACAACATACGCATATATGGAAAAAAATCAAAAGCTTAAAGTCATAATGTCAATTGAATGATGAGTTGTACAGACCTTCCCTGCAGCCTTCCCTCCTTCCGTTGTCCCTTTTCCCGTTGTATTTGGAGAGAATCAATTTCTCCCCTGAAAACTGCACATCACATAGATGCATAAAATTGAATTCTAGGGAAAAAAAAGAATCAGTACTACCAAAGAAAGCAGGTGAAGAAAAGCGAAATGAAATGATGGATAGGAGGAAAGGAGGGAGGAAAGATGGGACAGAAAGAGGACAGGTGAGGGAAAGAAAGGAAAAAGGGTCATACTGGTTGCCACTTGGACTTTGTTGGCATGGAAACATGATTTATCTTCCTCTGAACACAGATTCCAGCACACTTGCAATGCTACTGTGTATCCATCTCACAAAATCACCCTAGGCATAGACCACAAGATACTTCAAAGAAAAGCAAGGTGACCAAAGCCTGGATAAAAAATTTGGGTGATACACCCTGGAAATTCACAGACAAGTGGAGCTGGAAGTTAAAGTCCTGAAACTGGATCCCAGCTCAGCAAAGCCAGGGAGAGGCGGCTATTATCTATCTTTGCTGCTTGACCAGCAGAAATCAGGTAATGTGCACGTCTTGCCTGTCCCTCTCCCCTGGAATGAGAAGCGTACAGGTATTTTTTATTTCCATATGTGCTGAGGACTCTTCCCTCCTGCCTCCCAAAGGGGAGCACAGTCTGTAAGAATATCAAGAACTCGGCATGCAAAGTCTCAACTTCCAGATCCCTTACTGGTTCTGTGGTTGTGCACCTTTTCCTTCCTGCCTTGAAAAGCCTCAACTCTAGCCTCCCTAGGCCAGCTGCCGAAATGTGCCTTTTCAAACGGAAGGACCACACATTTACAGTCCTTCTTCTGGAATTAAAACCCAAGACAGATAAAACATAATGAGGAAAGGAGGAGTCCTCCTCTCCCAAGCACGTGACCAAGTGAGTCAGCTCAAAGGCTCGTTTGAGGAAAGGAGCCATAAATTCTGCAAAAGTGGCAGCCAGGAAATAAACTGGTGATGCTTGCAACACATATTAAAAGTTGACTGTCACATGCATCCAATGTAGGTCACACCATATTTGCAGTGGAGGCACATGGCTGTATATGCAGGTAAGTAGGTGACCCTTAGAATGGTTACACTAGAAAAAGAAACATAGACAGTAAATTAGTGTCAGATTCAGATTCAGGCTTGATTTTATAAAGATCCTTCTACACAACTATCATGTATACCCTGATGTATGATGGCATCAGATCCTACAGCTTGTGGCCACTCTACGAATAGAATTCCTGTCCCTTACAGGATAGCAATGAGCTCCACGGTAGCCAGCAAGGTTGTTATGTCAGGAGGGAAGTGAAATTATGGGTTGATAAATACAGAGTATATTAGAAAGAGATTGATCCAGAAACCATATCCAGAGAACTAGATATGAAGAAGACAGAGAAAAACCAAAGAGATAGTCTGGGACCAGAGAATACTAGTTTAGGGAACTTGCTCTTTATTCATGGGCAGTGAGATAGATACCTTGGGAGGCCTAAGAGTAGACAGTATTTTAGTCAGATGTATGTTTCCTGAAAAGTCACTTTTGAGACTTAATCTTAGCATGAAGCCTAGAGAAAATACTTCAGTAAATTAATCCCTCTGTTCCAATTTTTTATGGAAAGCTTGTGACACAGATGTGGCAGAAATACTAAGGCACCTCAGGGACTGGAGTCCCATTTGCCTCTTGTCACTGATTCCCCAAAGTTTGGCAGAAGAAGGATGGCTCTCTGATTTTAGAGTCATTTGTAGTACCCCCAGTTTCCCTTCTCTGTGGAGAGTTGCTAACTTATCAAACGGGAAGCAAAGGTGGCCTTTTATAGAGAAATCATATCTTTCTCCTTGAACAGCCCAGGCAAAAGATAGGTCAATCGATAAAAGCATAAAAAATTTAGATTAAGTGAAAAATGAGAAATTGGTCTTTTCTTGTTGTTTTTAGCCTAACAACATGCTACAACATCACTTAGGAAGAGATTCTAGCTTTTGTAACCACCCTCAATATCTGACAGAAAATCTACCAAGTCCTAAGCCATGAGTGACTTCATGGGCTCTACAACAGAGAAGTTCATATTTCCCTCATTCAGGGCACCCCACCAGTACCTTACTCTAGTACCCAAAGCTGCTGCTCTGTTTCCTCCCCTTACTGATGCTTTTGCCCCATTGTAAGACCTTCTCACCCTAGACCTCCCTCAACTATCCTCATCTGTCCTCAACATTCTCATTTCACTTCAACAAACCACATATATCCTGCTTTCCACTGACCTATCTCTGGCTCCTTTCATGCTCCTTTGTTCTCAAGCACTCTCGTCTACCAAGTATTCTTGGAAAATTTCATTTTTCTTCAAATATCCTTATCAACCCAAGACTACTCTTCCCTCTCCTGTGAATCTTTAGTTTTATGACAATTGTTGCCCCTGTCCTCACAATACAGTAGCAATAACAGTAACAATATACTTTCAAATGTTTTGCATATTTTTAAGAAACACCTTTGGATGAAGGATTTACAGAAGGTCCCAGATTTGTGATGGTTTATCTTAGTGATTTTTTCAACTTTAGAGTGATGCAAAAATCAATAATTATAAGACCACTATCATTACTGTGTTTATTAGATGGATAGCCAACCTTTTACTATGAAATCAACTTTCAGTTAGATGACCTCAGTCAGCTATAGGTTAATGTAGGTGTTTATGGCACATGTAAGACAGACTAGGCTAAGCTGTGATAGTCAGTAGGTTAGGGGAATTACATGGACTTCAGTTCATGATATTTTCAACTTGAAATGGACATTTTAGAATGGGAGCCAACCAAAAGTCAAGAAATATATATATATATATAGTGGCAGGATGGCCCTGACAAGGTCCTCCAACTCGGCCTCAGAAATAAACACTTTCACATTCTCATGTTACCACAGTCATTTACATTTATTTTCCTTGCAAATTTGCATTTTTAAAAAGGGAAAAAGTTTCATTGTCAAAGGAAAAAGAAACATTTTCCATTGGAAGAACTGTCTCAAAAACTCTATTCAACTGATTAAAGTTTTCTTAGTTTCTCAAGTTACATTTTGTAGTTCTAAGTCATACCTGTTTCTAACACAAAGAAAGAAAATAGGTCAGATATTAAAGTTTTCTTCCTTCTACTACATTTCCCTCTATTTTTTGCCTCTGTCTACTGCAGAGCACATTTAGCTCCCTTGAGTTAAGGCACAAGAAATGTGAGATACTCTGTTATGCAAATCACAGAAGGAAAGGCAGTCTGCTATGGTGAAGGTTTTTGAATTACTGAGTTTTAAGGTAAGTCAAAGGAGTAAGTAGTGACCTAGTTTGACCTTTCCAGCAGACAGAAGATTCTTAAAGAGTTTTATGTGAAGAAAACCCAGGCAGGATGTAGAGCTCCTGTTAACTGGGGCCAGAGTGCTCGGTGGTGAGTGTGCGTGTTCTGCCCCAGACAGCCTGCCCTCAGTTCTCAGTCCACCAAGCTCTGCCTCAGTTTCCTCCTTTCTAAAAAGAGAGTAGTGGTAGAAATAGTAGCTGTCTCAAGGGGGAAAGAAGTCTAGGAGTTAGTATGCATGTATTTTAAACAGGCACATGTTAAATGCAGCAGGAATGGTAGGAGCCATCTTTAGTGAACCTCTTTTTTAGTGTTCTGGGGCAACTTCCTGTACTGGTTTCTCCTGCAAGACAGAGAGTGTCATCAGGCCACAGTAAGATGGTAGAGTATCCCATAAAGTGTACAGGAAGCAAAGGTCGTGGAGATGAGAATGCTGTCGGTACACGGCTCAAGCCACTGACGGCTCAGGACTGGATGGGCGCAGCACTGTTTCCGGGTCTTATGCTCTGTGTTAGGGCAGGAATTGATGATGCCTAGTAGGGTGCCTTCAAATGTCACTAAGTCCTGGGTCTCCAAGTGTGCCTTTCTAAGCATGGCTTTTTTCTTTTTTTGTAAATTGAGTTTATATATTATATCGCATTCGTCATTGAGAGTTTGTACCTGTACATGATATATCTTGATTCTTATTTTTCCCATTGCCCTCTCCTCCTGCAACCCCTTCACTTTCCTATATATATAAGCTTTGTTTCCATTTTTTCCTTCATATATTTTTTTTCAGGCATGGCTTTCCTCAAAGATGCTGTTCAGTCACAAACTCATAAGAAGAAAAACTCAAAGTCAGACATTTTGTAATTTATCTTGAGAGAAGTTAGAATTCTCTATGGAGTTTTAATTCTGATGTATTTTCATTTCATTAATCGTTAAATATGTAAAGTAATAAACACTGTGTAGAAATGTTTATGTCATTTTGATTTGTACCATGTGTTCCTCTTATTATTATTACCTTTCCTAATGAAGGGTAAATATATATTCATTTACCAAGAAAGGTGGAATTCAGGGGAAAAGGAGGAATGGGAAAAAAACCTTAACAGCTGGGTTTCCTCAAATTAAGAGCACATAAAAATCACTTTAGAAGTTTGTTTTAAAACAGTTATTGAGGTATTATTTACATGCTATAAAATTCACTCATTTTAAGTGTATAATTGAATAGCTCCTAATAAATATACATAGTTATGCAACTGTTACCACAATCCAGTGGTAATTTATCTCACCTCCCAATTCTCCCTCATGATTGGAAAGATTTTAACTTTGATTTTATTTTCAAATTAAAGTAGAAATTACTCTTAAAAGTATGATACATATTTTTCCTTACTTTCACCAATACATTTATGCACGTATATACAGTCTCAGTCCATGAAAGCTATTACAGAAATAGATAAACTGTGTGACTTGAATGGTATTTGTTTTTCACAACTCCAGAGGCTGGGAACTTCAAGATCAAAGCACTGGAAGATGATATGGAAGAGGGAGGGTCTGTCCCTCATGCATGAGGCCTTGTCTTTGTGTCTTCAGTGTACACCACAAGGCAGTCCTCTGGGATCTTATTGATGGGACATAAATCCCAACTAGGAAGGCTCTACCCTCATGACTTAATCACATATAAAAATTTCCATCTCTTAATAACCTCGAGGGTTAGGAGCAGCATATAAATTTGAAAAGGACACAAACCTTCAAACCACAGCACATAATATAAAACTTTACTCACATGAATATATAATGCCATATGTCAAAAATTTTGTTTTGAAGTAAATATGATCATGGCATAATTTCTTTCCATGACCTGCTTTTTTAGTTAGAAATGTGTCTAAAAAATTTTCATGTCAGTTCAGTTTTCTCATTCTTATGTCTTTCTAGTATTTCTGAGTACAAATTTAGAATAATTCACTTTGGTACCATTTCCCTTTTTGTGAAAAACAGAAGCTGTTTTTTAATTTTTTACCATAAAAATATGAGACTAACATCCACGCAATACCTCCCTTGTGCGACTCCAGGGGAAGTTTCCCTGACATGTCTGGCCTACCTCGGATTATGGGCAACATCCGAGGCCAGACAACCGGAGGCCTTAGTGCTTCCTTCTGGGCTGGAAGCGGTCGCACATTCCTGACGGGAACACTGCTCTGAACAGGCGAGAAATCAGGGCAGAGCTTTGCTCTTTGCTCATGCGGTAGCTACTTCGGAAGAGCCATGAAGAGAAGCTGCAGCTCAGCTCTCAGCTAGGCCAGAGCGCCCCGGGATTGCAGACATTCGCAAAGATTCCAGGGACAAGATTCCTCTCTGCCCCCCTCTCTGCCACACCACTTGCTTCTAGATCCGTTCTCCGAATTCACTTCCTATTTTGCCCCACGACCTGGTAAAGGGCTGGCTCCATCCAAAGATGCATTTCCTATTTATGTTTGCTGTTTTTTATTTTGCTGGGTTTTGCTTTGTTGTCTTTTCTTCAGTTATTTGCACAAACCATTCAAATTTCAGAAGATGGTGTCTTCATATTGGCAAATCTTTATATTTTCTTCCCAAAGCAAAAGGACCATACTGATACTTCTTAAAAATAGCACTTTACAGTTTGTCCAATACTGCTGGATTTAATCTCTTATCTCCTAGTATTAAATCTACATATGAAGGATAATATTATAATTGAAAAATAGTATTATAATAATAGCCCTATAATGCCTCATAGACGGTTATAAGGATTAAATGTGAATCTGCATGTCAAGAGCTTAGCATACCTGTCATTTAATAAATGCTAGGTCTTTCTCTTGTGTTTTCTTAGATGATTATTTCAGCAGGCCTGTGAAGTAGGCAGGATGTGATCAGTTAACCCTGCCTCATAAATGAGAATGATGAATCTCAGAAGAAAAGCACTTTTCAGGACTATACAACTGATGAGGAGAAAAGTAGAATTTGAATTCAGCATTTCTGATTCCATGCTCTAATTACTCTGCACATACAATTTCTAAGTCACACACCATTGACACTGGAAAAATACCTGAATGCATGAAATTTAATGCAGATCAATGAAGAAAAAGTGTGTGTTGCAGTAGCTTCTAGATCATAGCAAATGAAGAGTAAGTATTGAATAATATCCAGTAAAAGGAAATCCTCAATCAACAACTCTTGATCTTTCTGAATTTCTCTGTAAAATATTGAGCTAATTCAAGAATTCCTGAACTACTCCTGCAGCTTGTTCTTCAGCCTCCAAGGTCAGCTTTCAGCTCTGTTATGGAAAGTCCAGATCTGAAGCATCTCATTTGTTTGATGACTCTCCTGGTAGAGTTCCTGCTCCTCTGCCTCTAGCTCTGTTGCCACAATTCCATCCTCTGTTTTCACCATCATTTCTTCTAGCATTAAAGGTCGCCCTGCAACTCAGATGTTATCAAACCTTCATCTGCTTAAGAAATTAATCCCCTGCTTCAGCACCCCTGGGTTAGGGTCCAACCCCTCTCATAAGACCTATAAGATCATTCTCCATTCGTTCAATCAGAAATAATTGTTGTGCCCCACAGTGTGCCAGATGGAGCTGTGTGTACTGGAGAATCTGAGTCCCTGCTCTCATGGAGTTTGCATTGCAGTGGGGAAGAGGCAGGGGTAAGTAAGTAAATGTAAAGAAAACCAGTTATTTTCATAGTACCGTCCTACCTGACCATCTTCTTCTTCCACCACCTCTGCCTTAGATGTTGTACACTTGCACCCTATTTCTCCACATCTACCAATATACCACTTTCCTACCTTTGTGCTTCTGTCCTTGGGTTTTGTTTTTGGTTTATTTATGTCTAAAACATCCTTAATTCTTTCCTACTTTGTAAAATGTATTTGAGACATAATTCATGTCATCTCTTAGGGAAACTTTTTCCTTCTTGATCTCTTATAGGTAAGTTTTTGTACATGCCCCATTAAACCTACAGTATTTGTTATAATCATATTTTTGTTTGTCATTTTTGGTAATGTGATTCCCTCAGAGGGGCTGAAGATCATTTGCAAATAATATACCAGATTTGTTTTCTCTCTACCCTGTGTATTAGTAATTTATTTTAATTGTTAGTTAGACTGGATGAAGAAATACCCATAGCTGGTAAAATATTATTTCTGGGCATGTCCGTGAGGACATTTTTCAAAGACTAGCATTTGAATCATTGGGCCCAGTGAGGAAGACTTGATCCTGCTCAGTGCAAATGGACACAGTCTAATGTGCTAATATCTTGGTAGAGCACAAAGGCAGGGCAAAGATGAATAGATTAACTTTGTCTTTTCTAGATTGAAGATGTCCTTCTTCTCTTGCACTGGAATGTTAGAACTCCAGGCTTTCTGTTCTTTGCACTCTAGGACTTAAGCTGGTCTCTGCATCACCTACCTAGTTTCTTGGGACTTTGAACTTAGACTGAACCACATCATCAGCTCCCTTGGGTCTCTGGGTTGCACACAGTGTGTTGCTGGACTTCTCAGCCTTTATAATCATATGAGTCAATTCCCCTAACAAGTTCTCTTTCATATAGCTAATGATGTATACGCCCAATGGTTCTGCTTCTTCCAAGAATGTGGCTATTCAAAGCCTCGCAATGGGTCTTAGCCACTTCACCACCTCAAGAGGTAGAGTCTATTTCCCAAGACTTCCAGCTGGGTTGGGTCCTGCTGGCTGCTGCTCTCTTGGTCTCTGTATCTGCTGTTAGGACAAGTGTTTGCTGGCTGACTACAGGATAAGAGATCTCATGGGCCAGAGCCAAAATAGTCCAATAATCTCAGCAAAGGCTAAGGGGCAACTCACATTGGTGCTCAGCTCACTCATGGATCTGTGAGCAAAATCCAATGTTTATTGCTCTGTGCAGTTGTCCAATAGATAGCATCAAACACTAAGACACATGCTTTAGGGAACCATCAAATCTTATTTTTCTTTATATCTGCCAGATCATTGGTATTATTTCACTCATTCATTCATTTATATACTTACACATTTATCTATCTTTCAAGTAGGCTTAAAGATTGATATGATATATTTTCCAGCCTATCAATAAAAGTCAATGAAGTAAGTAACGTATTTCTTTTCTCCTGGCATAGCTATAGCAGTGGAGCTCTCCTGATTGCTCCACAGAGACAATTGCTATATTTAGTCTCCTCATAGGCGAAGTTCTTCCCTTTGTCCGTTTTCAAACTCTACAGCTTTAATTTGAGCTTCTGTAGTTTGCTCAGCAGCCCATGAACCTGGGGAATAAAGCTCAGCTTTCACCTCATAAAAATTCTTCATAAATTTAAATTCAGTCATTAAGTCAAGGAAATAGTTAAGCCACTTTCCATGTGCTGAAGATTTTATTTTGGGATATGTCTGTGGGAAGGGATGTTTGGGATTAATTGAGCTTCTGGATATCTGCACATGAGCACTGGAGTTTTATATTTAGAAGCAGAACACCTGATCACAGCACCTGCAAAGAGAAATTACTCATTTAACCTCCGAACTCCAATCAGAAGCAGGTAATATGGAGGCCCTGGTGGGGGGGTCTGTACCCAAGGTCAGGTCCCTTACTTCGGGGCAAGGAGGACCTGCCACAGAGCTCATTGTGGTTCTCATCTTTGCCCAAGGTCACTATATTCTGCCTGAAACCCCCTTGGCATGGGATTCTTCATGATTCACTGATACAGAAGCCTTTGAGTTGGTCCCATCTTCTATAAAATTTAAGGTGAATGTTCTATATCTTATAAATGTCAGAAACATCTCTTTTCTTTTTAATTCTTTCTGCCAAGAAAGAATTTAGAAAATCATCTTCCCCATATAAATTTTGATACATGTCCATGTTCCTCTTGCTGCAATGAATTCTAGTCAAGTTCATGTTCTAAACTCAAGTATCAGAGAGGATTTTCCTGCCATCCTACACAGACAGGCACACATACTTTCTCACTCTTGAGTCTCTTTTATATCTCATTTTTTACAGTTCTTAGCATCAACTAACCTCTTCATATTTATTTACTTTTTAAAAATTCTGATTTCTTCCACAAGAGGAAGGAAATTCTTTCGTCTTATGGCATTTTTGTTTTCTTTTTTTGCCAAAGGATTTGTCTGATACATAATCTAGGTAACATTACACTTCTTAGTTTTCCCATTGTTGCATCTTATGGGAGGAGAGACTTAATGTGGCCCATGGTTAGCTGTTTGAAAGCAGGGGCATCATGACAGAAGGTCTTCACACAGCAAAGCTGTGTTTTTCATGGTGGTCAGGCAGTGCAGCACAGAGGATGAGCCACAGGAAGAGATGTGTCTCCCATCATGCACCACAGTGACCCACTGTGGATGGCTTCATTCCCTAACAGTGCATGAAGCACTGAGCTTGAGTGGATTCATCCACTGATGATGTAGCATCATGCGATCCAACCACTTCCAGTTACTCTCCTAATCCAAGGAGGCTGATTATTAAAAGTAATCATCCCACACTGAAGTGTATCTTCTTAGTGTACCATTCTATGAGCTTTTGAAAGTACCAGTCCTATAACAACCTTTATAATTGAGATATTGGTCAATTCCATCACTGCCCCCAAATTCCCATATGCCATTGCAGCAAACTCTCCCCAACACTCTATTTTTCACAGTTACTGATCTTTTCTGTATCTTAATTTTGCTTTTTTCAAAATGTCATAAAAATGGAATTATACATAATATACTTTGTATAATAGATTACAGATTATGTAGCATTTATGATTTCACTTATAATGATACATCTGAGATGGATCTTTGCTTCCTCATGTTATCAGTAACTTTTTCTTCTTTTTCAATGCTAAGAAGTCTGCCTTTGCATGAACAGTACCACAGTCATTCATCAGTGTGAGAACATTCCAGTTGTTTTCAGTCTGGGCCATGACGAATCTGCTTTAAGTATTTGCATGTACCTTGTTTTGCAAACATAAGCTTCCATTTCCCTTGAGTAAACACCTAGGACTGTGACTGCTAACTAGTACATTAAGCATATGTCTGATTTGGAGAAATAATGCAAACTGTTTTCCACGATAGCTGTGCTTCTCCCTCCCTTTACACAATTCCTTGACAGCACTTGTATTAAAAACTGTCACTGGTCGATTTTTGTTTTGTTGGTGTCATTTGTTATTTTGGTGGGAAAAGGGTAGCATCACATAGTTTTATTTTCCTAGTAACAAAGTACACTCAGCATTTTTTATGTGTCTATCTGTCATTTTTTTTTTTTTT
>PVIR01036268.1:0-15919 GCA_004026965.1 Petromus typicus
TTACTACTACTTACTCATTATTTCTTTCCCTCCTACCTTCTTCACTAGTTTCCTAAAGCTTGGATAATTTTCCTCTGGTCTTCAGTCTTGCTGTTAATCTCTTTCTTTTTTAAAATTGCTATATTTCATCCTCTTTTCTCCTCTCATGGCAAAATTACTGAGTGGATATTAATTGTATGTAATTTTCTAATTTGTCTTGGACTTTGTATAAACTATAAATCTTGTACATATGGTTAAAAGTAGCTTATTATTAGTTATACACTTTGTAATTTTCCAGGCTGCTTGATGCTATTGTTATTGCTGATTGTAGTACCTTAGCCAGGATGATAGTTGCTGTGACCCATTGATCTTTCTTGTATGCCAATACCTATATTGTCTGGAGGACATAAATACCACACCCAGTATTAAAGAACTGGATGCTAAGCCAAACAGGTTACAACATTTTATTCCTAAGAAGTGGAAGAGGCAGGATCTTGGGACAGACTCAAAAGCCAGCTACACCTTGAAGACATCTCTGAAAAGCAGTCATTTTTAAGGGACCTTGTATCAGTGATAAAGCTGCCTATCATAAGCAATTTCAAAAATATCAGTGCATAAAACAAAAAAACAAAAAAGAAAAAGTGAGAAATCATGGAAGCAAGATGCAAACCCAGATTACCAAGTTAAATTCAGGGGGTACTGGTGTGAAGAAATTGAAAGCTACTCAACTGAACTTTCTGAAATGATAAAGGAGAAGTTTAAAAAAAATAAAAGAAAGGTTAATGTGTCTCTAGAATAAAAAATGATTACACAAATAAGAGGATAATTAAAGAGATGATGACCATAATGAAGGACATGATTGGGGAAACTAGAGTAGATACAGATAAAAAAATAGAGGAGCTGAGGAAAGTGATGGAAACAATGAACACCCAATATAGGAAAGAACAAGTGTGAAAGAAATTCACATATCTAGGAAATTGAAAATTCTGTTGAAAATTTATGAAGTAGAATAAACTAGTGTGATGACAGAATATTGAGATTAGATTTAGATCAGACCTAGAAGACTGGGTTGTGGTTAGCAACCATAAAATGGAAGACTTCTTAAAAACATCTGGGCACCACAACAAGTCAATCCAGTAGCTTCTAGATGATGCAAAGATGAATAGCATAAGATTAATTGGAATCAATGAAAATTAGAAGGTACTACAAAGGACATAAAAATTACCCTTTCATAAAAGTAGTAGCAGGAAAGCCCCAAAGCATAGAAAAAGAATTTGACAGAAAAGAGGCAGATAGTACTGTACTTACCCATGGTCAGAAAGAAAACTATACCAAAGTGTATTATAATCATGGTTCCAGAAAGACAACAGAACAGAATACAAAAAGCTGTTAGAAAAATGGAAACAAATCATATATACAGGAAAACCCATCAGAATCACAGCAGACTTCTCAATATAAACCCTTAAGTCAAAAAGAGCTTGGAGTGAGATATTCCTAGCCCTGAAAAAAAAGTCTTCAAACCCAGATTTTAAAGTACCTCACAAATTATCTTTCAAAATTAATGGAGAACTGATACTTGTGTGTTCAAAAAAGTACCTAAACAAATTCATGACCACCAAAGTCAGCTCTCAAAAAAGTTCTGAAATTATTGTTTCAAGGAAATTATAAGAAATATCAGAAGAGTTCCAAGAATCTAGTAGAATGAGACCATCAGGCAAAGTAAGAAATAAAATAGAAAAGAAGGGGCTCAACAGAAGGAAAATAATATGCTGATACGGACAGGTAAATACCTATCAGCTATAATCACCAAAATGAATGGTCTCATTTCACCAATAAAAAGAGATTGGTAGAATGGATCAAAAAACAAGATCAAACAGTACTCTGCTTAAAATAAACATATTTAACTAAGAAATAAACTCCTAGACTGAAAAGCAAAGAATGAAAAACATATTTAATTCAGTAGGAACCTAGAAAAAATTGGGGTTTCAGACAAAGTGGATTTCAAGCCAAGACTAATTAGAAGAGAGAAAGAAGACATGACATACTTGTTAAGGAGCAATCTAAGAGGAAGAGAGAACAATCATAAATATCCTTGCACACCAAATACTGGTGCATCCTACACCAAACAAATACAAATTCATATGGAAAATTAGATAACCACTAATACAATTGTAATGAGGGAAATTTAATTTCTCACTGTTATGAATAGACAGATCAACTAGACAAAGAAATATCAGAATTGAACCAAACTTCTGATAAAGTGGACTTAGTAGATGCCTACAAAGTGTTTGATACCATCAGATAACACAACACATTCTTCTTAACTGAAAATGGGATATTCTCCAAAATAGACTACCTACTAGCTCATATAGCATGCTTAAGTAAATGCAAAGGAATTGAAATTATCCCATGCATGTGATCAGACCAAAGTGCAAGGAAATTGCAAATCAGTGACAGAAGAATCCACAAAAACTTCATAAATACATGGAAATTGAATAGCACCCTCCTAAACAAACAGTAGGTCTCAGATGAAAATAAAGAAATCAGATAATTTCTAATAATTAAATAATAATTAATCAGATAATTTCTGATAATCAGGTAATTAAATGATAATGCCAGTACCACTTACCAGAACTTATAGAATATAATGAAAGCAATCTTATGAAGGAAATTTGTGAGGGTTAATTCTCATGTGAGAAAAACAGACAGCTCAAATAAACAAACTAATATTGAACCTCAAACATCTAAAAATAGAGCATATGAAGGCATAAATGATAAAGATCAGATTGGAAATAAATACATTAGAGACCAAGAAAACAATACAAATCATCAATGAATCAAATAGTTCTTTTAAAGATAAAATAAAAGAGAAACTTTTAATCAATCTTATAAAAAGAAGGAAAGAAAAGACCCAAGTTTAGGCAGTGAAGAATGAAAAAGATGAAATCACAATGAGTCTTGCTGGAATTGAAAAGATCATTAGTACATACTTTGACAACCTGTACTCTAAGAAGGTAGAAAATTCAGATGAAATAACAGATTCCTAGACATATATGAATTACCAAAACAGAATCAAGGAGATACAGAAATTCTAAATAATCCAATATCATTTAATGAAATTGAAGCAGTAATAAAAAAGTCTGTCAACAAAGAAAAGCCCAGGTTCTGACATATTCACTGTTGAATTCTATAGAAACTGTAGAGATCATCTAATGGCACTGCTCCTCAAATCTTTTAGTGAAAATGAAAATGAAGCAGTACTCTCAGAGTCATGATGGAAGCCAGCATTCCAGAAACCAAATTAGAGACTGATCCAACCGAAGAGAAATAACTTCAAACCGATCTTCTTAATCAATATACGTGCAAAAACCTCCAATAAGATATTGGCAAACAGCATGCAGCAAACAATTAAGAAGGTAATGCACCATTACCAAGTGGGATTCGTCCCAGGGACGGAGGGATGGATCAACACATGCAAGTCAATAAATGTAATATATCACGTGAGCAGAGTCAAGGACAAAAATCATATTATTATCTCAATAAATACAGAAAATGCATCCAAAAAAGTCTAACGCACATTCATGATAAAAACCCTACAGAAACTGGAACAGAACATCTTTATCTCAATCTGAAAAAAGTCACTTATGACAAACCAACAACTAGAATCATGTTACATGGAGAAAAATGGAGATTTTCAGGAGTAGACAAGGATGTCCAATGTCACCACTCCTGTTCAATATAATTTTAGAAATGTTAACCAGAGCAGCCAAATAAAAGAAAGAAGTAAAAGGCATGAAGACAGAAAAGGAGAAGTTAAATTATCATTATTTGCTAGTGACCTGATGCTCTACCTAGAAGCCACACACACACACACACACTCCACCAAAGGATTCCTAGAATTAATAACCAAATTCAGTAAGGTAGTAGGATACAAAGTCAACACTTCACAATCAATAGTATTTCTATACATGGATAACAGACTTACTGAGAGAAATTCAGGAAACACCTTTCACAGTAGCATCCAGAAAAATGAAATAATTGTGAATTAATGTAATGAAAGAAGTGAAAAACCTCTACAATGAAAACTACTATATTCTTTTTCCTTTTTCTTTTTCTTTAGGTTTTTTGAGACAGGGTCTCGCTTTGTAGTTCAGGCTGGCCCTGAGCTCAGCCTCAAACTCACATCACAGCAATCCTCCTGCCTCTGCCTCCCGAGTGCTGGGATTACAGGCGTGAGCCACCACGCCTGACACTGTGGTATGTGGTACTGATCCCTGCTGGGTGTGAGTCTCCACACCCAGGATTGTATGTGTTACTAGGGATTGAACCCGGGTCCTTGCATTTGTAAGACAGGCGTCGGAACCACTGAGCCAAATCTCCGGCCCTGAAAACTACCATATTCTAAAATAGATTGGACAAAGGGTATCAGAAAATGGAGAATATCCCATGTTTTTGAATAGCAGAACCAAAAATAGTGAAAAATGGAAACTAAGTTGTGTCATGTACTGGTGCCAATTCTCACTGTAGATTATGATCAAAACGTGTATATAAAATGTGCCAATAAAATTTGTTTTTTAAAAAATACAGGGTTGGGGCCGGGGATTTAGCTCAGTGATTCCGGTGCCTGTCTTGCAAGCAGAAGGGCCCAGGTTTTGATCCCCTGGTAACCACATACAATACTGGTCATGGAGACGCACGCCTAGCAGCAATCAGTACCACATACTACAGTGCCAGGCATGGTGGCTCATACCTGTAATCCCAGCCCTCAGGAGGCAGAGGCAGGAGGATTGCTGAGATATGAGTTTGAGGCTGAGCTCAGGAACAGCCTGAATCACAAAGTGAGACCTTGTCTAAAAAACACTAAACAAACAAACAAACAAACAAACAGGGTCACTTCAGACCCATTGAATCAAAACTTTGTATTTTGGCAAGATCCCTGGTGACTGTTATGCACAGTAAAGTTTGAGAAATGTGGTCTAAAAATAATAGTGATACTTCTCAAAATGTTATACAGATAGGGCACTACCAATCAAAATACTAAAAGCATTACAGAACGGGAGAATACAACCATAGTAATCAAAGGCAGCAAGAAGAAATCCAGAATTACAGAAGCACCTCTGGGCAACTAGGCTGAGGCGGGGAACACCACACTCCCCAGTGTGAAGTTATACAGGGCGACTGTGATAAAAATAGCATGACAGTGACAAAAAAACAGACACAGTGACAAGTGAATCAAAATATACAGGAACATCTTAAAGGGCACTCAGCTATGTTTTCTTCCTTTCTTTTATATTTTGTTTATTGGTACATTTTAGATATATGTCATAATCACATTCAACACTAACAATTTGTATCTGTACATGACATATCTTGAATCTCATTTTTTCCCTTTCCCTTGCTTTTTCCCTTTTCTACCTTCCCACCCCAACCCCTACATTCACACACTTGGTTTGCATTTTTTACTATCAAATTTTTTCTTTTCCTTCTTTATTTTCTCCTACCACCCTTTCCCTTTGAACAAATAGGACCTCTAGTCCTAAATTTTTGAGGAGTTTCCATGCTACACCAGTCTACATTCCCACCAGCAACAGAGAAGAGTTCCTTTTTCCTCACAGCCTCACCAGCATTTGTTGTTGGTTGATTTTGTGATAGCAGCCATTCTTTGTGGAGTGAGATGGAATCTCAGTGTTGTTTTCATCTGCATCTCTGGAATGACCAGTGATGTTGAACATTTCTTCATATGTTTCTTAGCTGCCTTTACTTCTTCATCTGGAAAAACGTCTGTTAATTTGAGATGCACATTTTTGGACTGGGTCTTTAAATTTTGAAGAGCTGATGTTTTTAAGTTCTTAATATATTCTAGAGAGTAGTCTTTTGTCTGAAGAACATCATCTATGTTATCTTTGATAAAGGACCAAACACTTTCCTGGAAGAAGGATAGTCTCTTTAATAAGTGATGGTAGGAAAACGGGCGTTTCACATGCTGAAGATTAAATCTAGATTCATATCTCTTACCATTTACTGAACTAAAATCAAAATGGATTCAAGAACTAAATGTAAAAGTAGAAAAGTATTCTGCTAGAAAATAGAAAAAGTAAAACTTTTGAAAATATAGATGTAGGCAAAAGTTTATGAATAAACCCATAGTCACATGGAAAATAAAACAATCAAAAACTGGGATCACATTAAATGAAAAGCACGGTAGAAGAAACCACAGCAAAGTACAGAGACAACCCACAGAATGGGAAAATTTTCTTCTAGTTACCACTCAGACCAATGACTAATATCTAGAATATATAAAGAACTCATGAGAATCATATCCCTCAAATTGAAAAGCAATCCAAAAATGGGCATCTGAAATGACTAGACATACTTCAGGTGAAGAAGGTACAAACACAATTATGTATATGAAAAATGTTCACCATCCCTGCTAGTTGGAGATGTAGATTAAAATAATCTTGATATTCCATCACAGTCCAGAAAGAAGGGCTATCATGAAGAGATCAACCAATAACACATGCTGATGAGGCAGTGGGCAAAAGGGAACTTCTCTCCATTGTTGGTAGGAGCGTAAGCTGATACAACCTTTATGGAAATCAGGATGAAGATTCCTCAAACATCTATAAGTGAAGTTCTGCATGACCCAGTGATTCCTTTCTAGTCATCTTTCTGAAAGAGTTGAAAACATCTTATCACAATGATATATGCATACACATGTTATGGCAACAACATTTATAATAGCTAAATCTTGGAAACAAACCTTACACCCACCAATAGATGAGCGGATAAAGAAAATGTGGTAATTGTATACAATAGAATACTACTCTGCCACAAACAAGGATAAACTCAAATCATTTTTAGGTAAATAGATATACCTAGAGAAGATTATTATTTTTATTTATTTTTTTTAGTTTTTTGAGACAAGGTCTTGCTTTGTAATACAGGCTGGCCTTGAACTCACTATGTTTCCCAGGCTAGCCTCAAACTTGCAGCAATCCTCCTGCCTCTACCTCTCGAGTGCTAGGAATATAGGCATGAGCTACCACACCTGACTAGAGAAGATAATTTTAAGTGAAGTAAATAAGACACAAAAATTTAAAGATCACATTGTTTCTCTTACCTGAGAAACACTTAGGGTAAATAAGGAACAACATAGAGGAGAGATACTGGTAAACAGGAAGAATATGTTCATGTGGGAATGAGATGGTATCAGGGGAATAAATGAGTGGAAGGCAAAAGGGATTTAATAAGCAAAGGATGGAAGGAAGAGAATAGAAACAAAACTTCTGTAAGTAGGGAGAGAAGGATGTTGAAGGCAGGGGAAAGAAAGGGTAAAAAAGAAAAATTAAGAAATATTATGTGCAAATACAAATGCCCTATGATGAATGTGACAACTATGTATGGCAGATAAACTAAAAAATAAAAAAATCTGCACACATTATCATTGAAAGAATGTGCAAGAAAAGAACAGAGACAAAGCACAATGTTAGGAATTATCATTGAGAAATATTTCTCAAAATAATTGTCTCAACTCTCCAGTTAAAGACACAGATTGTCCAACTGGCTCAAACATCAGTCTATGGCATTCAAAAAACTCATGCAATCCAAAAGTTAGACTTAAAATGAAAGGATACAAATCAACTTTAAAGATTAAGAACTCTGAAAATAAGCAGGGAGAAAAATTTTAGTCTCTTAAAAGCTAAACTCAAGCAACAACTCATCATAAGAGACAAAAAAGTCACTACCTACTAGTATTTTAACTAGCAACAAAAAGAGATAACATATGCATCAAATGCCACAGCACCTATTTTCAAAATGCTGGAATAAAAAATCAAATAACACAATCATGGTAGCTAATCTCAGTGCCTTACTTCTGCAAACTTATTAACTACACAAAATATCCTTAAAGAAGAGCCAGAGTTAAACTACATCATACTTGAACATGTGGATTTATGGTTACCTACAGAGTATTCTTCCCTTTTGCAACAGTATTCGTTCTTCTTTGTAATGCATAGAAGTTTCTCCAAAATATATCATAAACTGGTTCACAAATCCTGATTAAATAAGTATAAAAAATTGAAATCACCCCACGTTTACTAGCAGACCACTTTGAATAAACAAAAGAAAATTAAAAAACACTTGAAAATTTAATTACATACTCCTAAACATCCAGGAAGTCACAGAATAAATCAAGGAAGAAATTAAACAGTTTCTAGAAGCAAATGACAATTCTTGTACAGCACACTGGAACCCGTGGAATGCAATGAAAGCAGTCCCAAGAAGGGAAGCTCATTGAAATCAGTGTTCACATCAGGCAAACAGTGCAAGCTCAAATAAATAATCTGTTGAGGAAGCTATGGAACCATGTTATTGATTATGCCCAAAGCAGGCTATGAGCAGTGCAGACTGTAGAGAGTTAGTCCTGGAATTGGCTTTTTTTTTGAGATTGGATCTCATTTTTTATACTTCAGGCTGGCCCTGAACTCAGCCTTGAATTTACAGCAATCCTCTTGCTTCTGCTTCCTGAGTGGTGGGATTACAAGCATGAGCCACCATGCTCAGCACTGTGGTATGTGCTGCGGATTGCTGGTGACCATGAGTTTCCATGCCTGGTATTGTTGTGTGTGGTTATCAGAGATGGAACCCGGGCCCTCACACCTGTGACACAGGTGCTGGAACCACTGAGCTAAATTCTTGGCTCTGGAATTGACTCATTTTAAGAAGTGAGTCCAAATGAAGCTTATGTGACTCAAAGAAGCACCTCATTAGCACCAGAGTAGCATGCAGTTTGCATGCT
The DNA here is from genome assembly GCA_004026965.1 of Petromus typicus. NCBI lineage: Eukaryota > Metazoa > Chordata > Mammalia > Rodentia > Petromuridae > Petromus > Petromus typicus. Next base: position 8,777 of record PVIR01036268.1, read on the forward strand.
CTTCCCACTTTGGACCACAGCAGAGACCAGAGAAATGGCCTGTAAATGTGTAGAGCTCAATATGAAATAATGTAGGAGCCAAGGTTGGAGTAATTCCATTCCCATGATTAAAATCTTCTTTACTAAAAAGACAAGCTCAATTATTAACCACGACTATATTTGGTTTATTCTCTTCCTAATTTGAGGATGTTTTATCTTTTTCTTTACAAGCTTTGCCTGTATTAGTATCCATAGCAACTGTATAATTGCTCATCCTTCCATATAGTTCCCCTCTACTGCAGTCTGATTACTAATAACAGTCAGTGGCTTGGACTGACCAGAGCCTTTGCTAGTTGAGCAGCTTTGGCTGTCCTGGATCCATTTCTCTTATTTTAATTCTTTCTTTTAGTCTTTCTTCAAACCTACATCATACACTGGGCCAGAGACTAGAACCTACTGCAGAGGTCTCTAGGAGCTGGAGCCTAATGTGGGGTTCAAACCCACAACACTGAAATTAAAAGTCTCAGCTCGAGATTTTAGAGAGACAGCAAACCAAAATTGAGACAAATCATAAAGATCAGAGAAGAAGTTAATGAATTAAAAATTAAAAATATGTATGTAAATCAATTAATTAAAAAGCTGATTCTGGAAAAGAAGGAACAAAATTGATAAACCTTTAGCCACTTATCAAAACAAGGGGAGAAAGTACTCATTTTGATGCAGTTAGAAATGGAAAAAGGAAAATCACAACAAATACTACTGAAATCCAGAAGATACTTTCTAATGAGTAAGTAGTATGAACAATTGTATTCCAATAAGTTGGAAAATTTTGAAGAAATGGACAGACTGATATGTATTAATAAAATTAAACCAAGAAGACATAAAAATATTGAACAACTCAGTAATGAGTTAATGAAAAACCTGCCAACTGGCTGGGCACAGTGGTGTATGCTTGTTATACCAGCACTTGAGAAGTGGATCACTGTGAGTTCAAGGCCAGCTGGGTTATAAAATGTGTTTAAGTCAAGCCTGAACTGTCTACAAATACTTTGTTTAAAAATAGCAAAACCCTTTCTAAAATAGCCACAAAACTCTACTAACTATAGAAAGACCCAGGCCTGATGGGTTGACTTATTTCAGAATTCTACAAAACCTCTAAGCATATTTTATCATAATACTCCTTAAACTGTTCAATAAAATTCAGTGAAGGCATACACCAAAATCTTTTTCAGAAACTAGCATTACTCTGATCCTAAAAGATGACATAGATTCAACTGAAAAAGAAAACTACAGGCCAGTCTGCTCATGAAAACAGATGCAGAAGTCATCAAAAAAGTATTGGTAAATAGAAAGCTACACATCAAGAAGACTGTACATCATGACCGAGCAGGTTTTATCAGAGTTGGAAATGATGGTTTAACATGAAAATCAATAAATGTAGCATACTGCATAAACAGATGCAAGAACAAAAACTTCATGATAATGTCAAGAGATGCAGAAAAGGCTTTTTGACAAAATCCACCACCCTTTCATTATAAACAGCTGGAAAAAAGTAGATACAGAAGGGCCTTACCTGAATCAAAGTGTAACAAGTTCTGGTGTAGCTGTGGTGGAAAAGAAATGATTGCACATTGTTGGTGGAAATGTAAACTAATACAAGCATTTTACAAATTAGTATGGAGATTTCTCAAAGAAGTGTAATTAGAAATTCCATTTGCCCTAGCTCTTTTCTTCCTAAATGTCTTTCTGAAAGAGTTAAAGACAGCATACTATAGTGACATATAGTAACCCCAGCACAATTCATAACAATTAAATCCTGGAAGTAGCCTGTGTGCCTACTAACAGTAGAATGAATGAAGAAAATGTGTGGTACATAATTGAATGCCACTTGACTATAAATAAGGATAAATTTGACATTTGTAGAAAAATGGATACACCTGGAAGATGGTAAGTGAAATACATGCGACATCCAAGCTTAAAACCATATGGTATCTCTCATTTAAATAGGGCACAGTACAAATAAACAGCAAAATAAAGGACTGATAGAAGGAAACAAAGAGACAGATGCTTGGAACTGGAAAGAGGCTTAGAAGACTAAGGATAAGGAGGGGGGAGGAAGTCTTATTTTTAGGAAAGAGCGAGTGGTCTTTTCCTGTGGTTCTACCAGTTTACTTAAAACAGATTACACAGATGACATTTTTGGGGTAGTACTACCTACATCTAATCAGTCATCAGGAATAGTCTAGTCTTATCCAAGCATTCCATTAGATTACATGGCAATGGCCTTTCATACATACCATCACTGACCACTGGAGTCAGTAAAGGATTCTCTCTGAGCTCCACATGGACAGTCTTTTGTGCACAGCAGACTTGTGTAATGAACAGATGCCTAAAGGAGTGCTCTGAGGCTACTTTATGATGATGTCTGTCCTTAAACAAAATTGACTTTTTGTGATGCTGGGCATTGAACCCAAGGCCTCACACATGTTAGGCAAGTTCTCTATCATTGAGCTACCCACCTAGCCCTTAAATGTTTTTTACTTTTTTAAATTTTCATACAGTGTCTTGCTAAATAACCTATCCTGGTACTGAACTTGTGATTCTCCTTTCCCAACCTCCTAAGTAGCCAGAATTACAGTTGTGCACTAACATGCACAGATCACATTGATGTTGTATCACTATACTTAAAAACTTAACTGTGCCTCTGTCTTGGTTGCTACTCAACAAATGCTTACTCTAAGAAACAGAATTAAATAAAAGCATTACTGATTTCAATCTGTTTGCTATTGTACATTTGAAAACACTTTAAATGTGATATACACTTTAAATCAACTGATGGTTATACTATAACAAATGTTTCTATTTCTGTTACCATAAAATTCTTAGCCTGTCGGAGTAAATCACTTTAATAGGTTTTGCTGTGGTAGAGATTCAAGTTCATGTAATCCACAATGACAGTTGTAAGATGGTTAATTTAAAGAAGAAAAACAAGGCTCAAAACAACATGGGTGGAACTTGCTAAACATGAGCACAGAGTAATAAAAGATGTTGGAGTCTTAGGAAAAAGAAGCTCAAGTACCGAAGAGATCAGCCTGTCAGAGATATATACATAGAATCTTCTTACATGAGTGAGATAGTTGCTCATGAGCAAGAGTTTAGTTTGGAGAAACATGGATAGATTCTCTCTTTACAGATTTATCTAGGTCTTCCTCTTCACCCATAATACACATGGAAAAAGCTAAAAATTATAGGTAGCTCATGTGAATAAGAATTTGAACTGTAAGAGCATATATACAATATTAAACTGTTGAGATCAAGGGATTTTTCTAGTGAAAGGAATTATTAAACTCTTACAGATCCCAACCAGGAAAAGCAGATCCTGGCACTAGTTGCCTCAGCTTAAAGCAGCGAAGCTCAGCAGAAGTTGGACAAATGTCTGGTGGACTTTAAAACTAAAAGTATTTTTGTTGTGAAAATCTGTGGAAGGAAATCCAAAGTTGTTTACGTTGAACCTGACATCAGATACAGAGAAATTTCTGTCACATTGATAACAGAAATTCAAACTTAGTCAGACTCAGGCAGAAGTTTTATTGGAAACTTTGGAAGAAGAGGATGGGTGGGTAGTAGCCCTGGCAATGATCAGACTGGCTCGTAATGGAAGGGGCCAGCTTTTTTTGGTTGTGGGGTGAGGTGATTTTCCATTGAATTTTAAGTATGGAATTTTTAAAGAAACTTCTTCCTGATGTTTTAAGAAGTATCGTCATGTGTAAGGTGTGGATCAGGACTGTTTTGATCTTGGAGACATGGTGCCACCATGCTGTTGCTGGTTATAGTACCCTTAATGTTTGCAAGGAGTGTAGGGAGGTAATGTATTGTTGCACAAGAGGATAGGAAAGAGACTTATCTCCACTTTCAATGACTAAGTCAGCCCTAAGAATCCTTCTCTTCTTGCTCCTGTGAGCATGCCTGTGTACTTCAAACCTCCAGAGGTTATAGCAAAAGGAGACAGGATAGAGTGAACTGGGAAAAGTTTTGGGCTAGGCCCCTTGATTAAGGTGTCCCATCTAGTGAAGGCCCTTGCTTCTGTAATAATGGAAATCAAAATTACAGCAGTTGATATGAATTTTACAGTCAAAAGCTTTAATTTAAAAGTCAGAGGAAGGGCTGGGAATTTAGTTCAGTGGTTCTGGCCCCTGCCTTGCAAGTGCAAGATCCTGGGTTTGATCCCTGGTAACAACATACAACAGTACCAGGTGTGGAGACTCATCCCATCAGCAATCAGTACCACATACCACAGTGCTGGCCATGTTGGCTCAGGCCTGTAATCCCAGCACTCAGGAGGCAGAGGCAGGAGGATTGCTGAGTTCAAGGCTCACCTGGGCTACAGAGTACGTTTAGGATTAGCCTGAACTACCAAATGAAACCATGTCTCCAGAAAAAAAAAATAAAGAAAGAATTGAAAGCAGCAGATGGCCTAAGATCAGGCTGGGTCATTAACAAAGAAAGGGGATCAGTTTTTTTGCGGGGTGTGGTGGGCTGGGATCTGGTCTATCATCTGAATCCTCGTTTGTTGTTGTTGTTGTTGTTTTTTAATGTGAAGGAATCCTTATGGCATGAAGGGCAACTGATGGCCAAAGAGATGACGGATTGTTCATTCTGGAGCAGTGGATATGGTTCTTGTCTGGGCTCATTGCTCCTGTGTGGCATGCGAGCTCATACGTGGTGGTCTGTGAGATTCTGCCTTTTCTGCAATCCAAGGTGACTGCAGGTTTAGAACACTGGAGATTTCTGCATTTCCGGTCCCAGAGGTCTGGACCTGGACATTGTAAAAGCTGAACTTGGATGTTCTTGCAAATCCTGGAAATTAGTTATTCCTACGTTGGAGTCCTTAGTCTTTTTTTTTTTGAGACAGGGTCTCACTTTTTGTAGTTCAGGTTAGCCCTGAGCTCAGCCTTGAATTTACAGTAATCCTCCTGCCTCAACTTCCCAAGTGCTGGGATTACAGGCGTGAACTACCACGCCCAGCACTGTGGTATATGGTTCTGATTGTTGGTGGGCGTGAGTCTCCACACTCGGCATTGTAGTATGTGATTACCAGGGATCAAAGCCAGGTCCTTGCACTTACAAGGCAGGTGCTGGAACCACTGAGCTCAGTCCCTAGCCCAGGAGTCCTTAGTCTTGAAAGTGGGTGAGGTAGGCAAGGTAAATTTAGAACTAATAAGCTTTGTACTACAGAGGCTCCTTAGTGATTCATTTTCTTGTGTGCAGAGATCAGCAGAGGTTTGACCCACAGTCAAAAAATAAAGTAGGGAAAACAAAGGCAGAGATACCAATCTTCATCTCACTTTTCCATCCAAGTCTCCATTACCAGGGTAAATATTTGTTGCTCCTGGATTGGTTGGAGTTGTAGGCAGGATGTAGTAGTATCTTATAATGGGAATTTAAAGTTTAACATATATTCAGAAATATGAAATGATTTTTTATTTTTGTGGCCCTTAGATATTAACTAATTCATCTCTTTCAATTCTCCTTTCCTCTACTTTTCAGCTCTTGTAATTAAATTTAGGACATCTCAAAATTCTGTTTTCTCTGAGTGGGTTAGGTATACAAAACACTAGACAAGTGGGGTAGAAAGTATAAAATTCAGGATGAACTTTTCTTAGCTGTGTGTAAGTCATATTTTCCTTCCATTTCTGTGTAACCTGTATCCTACTTGGATTTTGTGGGTGGTTCTTTTTTGCCATGTTTTTGAGTGACAAGAGAACTATTGTGGACTATGTATATGTGTGTGTGGACTATGTATACAAACATTAGTGTGTGGATTATGTATAGGTGTGTATGTGTAAAGACACACACACACACACACACACACACACACACACACATATAAAACAGTATTAAAAATGAGGCCAAAAATGGGCTGGCTATAGGTATGAAATATTTTTATTATTTATTTATTTATTTATTTTTGGTGGTACTGGGGATTGAACTCATGCCCTTGTACTTGCAAGTACAAGTATGAAATATTTTTAGAGAAACTGATTTTAATAAAATTGTATTTATAATAAGTGACTATATATAAGGTATTTTGAGTTTCCTAGGGAATGATACTACATTTCACTATTATTATATATTAAACTCTTTGTGTTAGTTTTGATATTTAAAGCATGAAAAATTAAAAGAATATACAGATAGATAGTCCTTGGTAAAAAAAATATGCTTTAAGAAAGGAGTAAATTATTAAATGATTAATCTTAGAAAAGAGAATGCTGATGAGTAGCTTGAATAATACTTAAATACTGTACAGAATGTATATTACTTGCATGACAGACTCTTACTGACTTTATGAAAATATCACAAATTCAGTAAGACCTGCCATGTGGTAGATACTCTGGAAATATTGAATGAAAGAAAAATTAAAATAGGGCCGGGGAGTTAGCTCAGTGGTTCCGGCGCCTGTCTTGCAAGCGCAAGGGCCCGGGTTCGATTCCCCGGTAACCACATAACAATACTGGGCGTAGAGACTCACCCCAGCAGCAACCAGTACCACATACCACAGTGCCGGGCATGGTGGCTCACGCCTGTAATCCCAGCACTCGGGAGGCAGAGGCAGGAGGATTGTGATGTGAGTTTGAGGCTGAGCTCGGGGCCAGCCTGAACCACAAAAGCGAGACCCTGTCTCAAAAATCCTAAAAAAAAAAAAAAAGAAAAATTAAAATATCATGTGGGTGATGTAAACAGGAATTTTCTTTCTGCAATGGAGACCCAGGCACTGGATGTTACATTAGCTTGTTGTGTTGAGAGTATGCATCAGGCATTCTGAAGTGACTTTGTACAATTAATATTTGGTGCTAATATCTATGAGAAAGAAAATATTATTATATTCAGAAACAACTTGCTTTTTCAAAATTTTCCATTTATATTCTTTGTATCAGTTTATATTTAGGTTGGGGATGAAGCAGGGATTTTTTTTTTTTTTGAGACAGGGTCTCACTTTGTGGTTCAGGCTGGCCCTGAGCTCAGCCTCCAACTCACATCACAGCAATCCTCCTGCCTCTGCCTCCCGAGTGCTGGGATTACAGGCGTGAGCCACCACGCCCGGCACTGTGGTATGTGGTACTGGTTGCTGCTGGGTGTGGGTCTCCACACCCAGTATTGTTATGT
>PVIR01036269.1:0-15925 GCA_004026965.1 Petromus typicus
GAAGTTGAGATGCAGGAACATCCACTTAATAGGAGGACAGTTATTAGATCACAGATTTAAAATTATATACCTTCACTTATTTACTCACTGTTTTCATAAAGCAGTGTTTTTGAAATTTGTCAAATACTAGAGCTGCACAAGTGAATGAACATGGAACGCTTGTTCTGATGGAAATTGTGATCTCGGAGTAATACAAAATCAACACGTGTCAGGAGATGAACAGCATGTGAAGATCATCCAGCTGGAAATTAAAGATAATCCTAGCAATGTTTGGACTGGGCAGCAGGTGAAGTCTTCTCTTGAGATGGTCACATGTCAGTAGAGGCTTGTGCGAAATGAAGAACCTAATGATGGAGATATCTGAAGCAAGAATATTCCAGGCAAAAGGAACATCAGATGAAAAGGGTTGAGTTCTTTTAGGAAATGTCCAGAAGTGGTTAGAGAAACAGTAGGGAATTTCTAGAGAAAGAGACATTAGACTAGCTAGAGAAAAACCCAGGAGTCCAATGACATCATCACATGTATAATGTATATGGCTACAATGAGGGGTAGTGGGGGAAAGCTGGTATATTTTGTTCTAGGAATATAGCATAGTTTTTGCAAATATCTCCTTTGTGTTCATTACAAACAGTCTAAGGCAGGCAAAGATGAAATTATAGACCTCCAGTGAAGAAATAATTGTAGTGACTCAGCTTGAGGTTGATGGTGCTTGACACAGAAATTAAAAATGATGATGTTTGTTATACAGTTTGAGGTACCTTTAACAGTGTTTGTGGAGGGAATGGAAACAATATAAGAGACAAATGAAAGTAAACAATAACGCTAAGGTTTCTGGCCAGGGCAGCTAGGTGAATGAAGACTCCATTTACTGTAAAATTATCACTGCTGATGGATAAATGGGAATACTTATAAATACGTACTTTCCAACAGTCATATCTGGCAAAAGAGAGAATAAAGTGTTTCCAGAATGAGATATCCACACAATGGAACATGAGAGTCAGAAGATATTTGGAAGGGGCTTTGTAAAGGATTCAGTTGCCAGGATGAGGTGAAATTGAGTGCTCTAAAGCAGTATTTCCAGTCATGAAATTTTGCCAGTGGTAAGGTTTATAGAATTGATAAGTAACTCATCTATTATAGCTTGTACCTGAGAAAGAAAATTAAAGTACAGTCAACATGCATTTTGATTCTTTCAAAGTGCCAAATCAAGGCTGAGTGAATGTTGTTGTATCCATTCCAACACTTGCTGTTTATTACTTAAGCATAGAACGATGCTTTTGCAGACTCAGACCATCGTGCAGAAACCACAGGTTATGGTTTATTATTCTTTCCCTTTGCTTTCTTTTTCTTTTCTCTGCGTAAAGCTGGAAAATTCTACACATCTGTGTAGTCTGGTAAGGTGGCAGCCTATAAAAAGCAATGGCTGGAATCTGAGTATGCTTCATCCTTTATGTGCACCAGCTTTGGAACTGACAGAGAGTAGGAAAGGAGTCTGAGAGGGACAAGCCAAAGAGGGGAAATAGGAATCAGGCTTGCTGCTGACTTCTTGGGTTTTGTTTTTTTGTTTGTTTGTTTGTTTCATTTTGTTTTGTTTTTGTTTTTTAATGAGAAATGGTGCCCACAGATTTGACAAAAACCATGGCCTTAGCCACTTTCTCAAAGCTGAGACATAATGCCTACTAATCACATTTTTGAGGAGAAAAGGTTTATTTCAGCTCATGGCAACAGTTCCTGGTGGGCTGGCCATAAGGCAGAAATGGCAGGGCGAGAGGATTTGAGTGAAGGAGAGGTACTCACATCACAGCATCCTGGAGGCAGGGGATGAAGAGAAGAGCTCCGAGAGATAGCTCTTCAGGTCACACCCAAGTGACCTGCCTCTCGCCAGGCTCCACCTGCTAAGGGCACATTCAGCTGCTGAATTCAGTAGTGAATGAATCATCGATGAGTATAGCACCCCTGATCCAGTAACCTTCCAAAAACCTTGACTTTGAGCTCATGAGTTTAGGGGCGTATTTTCCACCTGAACCATAACAAGCAGCTAAGGTTATGTAAGCACCATGAAAGCTGATTGCACATGGGCAGTCAGTATAAAGACCCAAATTCTTTATTTCCCATTGATTTGATCCATTTTTGCTGCATTAGTTTCCATTCCAGGTACCCATGTGTTCCACTCCTTGGAAACAAACTCCAAGGCAGTAGGTGCTGCCCAACACTATCCCATTTATATCTCAGTACAGAAGAAAGCAAGGAAACACAGGCAGTCAGTCTAGTCTGGCTGGTCTTCCCTGACTCTGTCTTTACTTTTATTTCTGAGAGGGATGCAGAAGCCTCTGTCCATCTCCACCTGCCTCCCTTTAGAAACTACCCCACCAGTCTCCACTCTTCCTTGGCCCCTGAACCCTGAATTAAGACTGCTCTCAGCAGCGCTGTACCCTAGATGTGCCCAGGACTGTGCTAAGTCATGTAACAGAGAAGACGCCACTTCACTCTCATTGGTCAGTGAGAAAGGAATTCCAGCTTCGGTGTGTGAACCCTAAGTGTGGTGCTTCCTCTAGTTCTTCATACTCAGCCTGGACACTCAGTGTCCACAGTTGGTAGAGAAAAGCCCCAGCAGAGATTTTTGATATGCAAAAAGAAGTACAGGCATGAATTAGCGATAAGAGGAGAAGTGCTCACCCACCTGGCAGGAAAAAATAACCAGGACTTGGGAGCTGTTGGGTACTGGGAAAGGAAGCAGACATTAGGATCAGGCAGAAAGCTTCCCAGAGGGAAGAGGGGTAAAATTGTGGGAAAGGGGATGTCAAACACTGAATGTGGCACTGTTTGTGGCTGTAGTCTGTGATAATTCAGAAATTCCGTAGGATTTCCTCATTCTCAAAGCATTTCTACCTGGCGTGTTTTATGGAAAAAGAGGAAAAGAGGTACAGTCCACAGTGAAGGTGGTGAGAAAAAGTGGCATTGCCCAAAGCTGTGACCAGAGGCTGCACAAAAAACTGGAGAGAGACCACAGGGAGGGCCAGTTGACCACGGTGCACAGCTCTCCAGTTTTCTAGAAATACACTTACAAGGCGGGAATCGAAAGCGGCAGGGTTTTCATTACATGTGTCTTCTCTCTCTTGGGCACGCTATATTCTAACCTCACTAAAAGCACCTTTCCCTTCATATAGATTTCATCACTAGTTATATTTGCTTATGTCACTGTAAAATGAATTCCCTGAGTGGGATTACTAATTCACACAACAAACATTCAGTATGGACTCTGGATTTGTGCTTAATGAGATTCTGATCTAGAAAACAAAGGAACTAAGAAAGGACATTTTATTGTCATGTCTTTATGTGCCTTGAAGAAGGTAGACTCAAAATAAATACTTGTGAAGTGAATATCTCCATTGAAAAGGGACATAAATGTATCCAATAAGAACACCCACTGGAAAGAAATAAGTTTAAGTTTTTGAGAGACAATGGAACACAATTGCTTCTGTTGTTTAAAATCATTTACATAATAGAGACTACATTGTAAGAGGAGGCTGATCTATGCGTGATTTCTTTATGTCTCAAGTAGTTCGTGAAATGAGAGTTCATCTTCATTTCTTCTGTAAATATCACCCTCAAAATCCCAAAAAGATATACTTTCTACAAGCCACTTAGAAAATCCAAGACAACAGTGAAAATTAAAACTTAAAAACCACTCATGGAATTGTTGATGCAGTGCTCCCAAATCACTGAAAATTCAATTTTAAAAAAATGAGACAGACTTTTTTCCCCAGTTAATGTTACTTAGCTTCATAAGTTTTACTTTAATTTTCAGTGAATTTTTTTCCTACTCTTTCTGGCTTAATCCCAAAATTCTAACATTTTAAAACATTCTAAACCAGATGAATGTTGTATGAGCAGAAAGGAATGAAGAATGAGAGAAAAATATGGCAAATAGCAAAAATTAATAAACGTTTAATAAGCCTAAAAAAGAAAACCACTAAAGCAGAAGTGTGGACCATTGTCTATGTTTCCCCAGGAGCTCCCCCAGTATGGCGTCTGGTCCAGTGATGGGACTGAGTGAAAAATGGCCATACCTCCAATTATGATCTAGCTTCCCAAACTTGGAACACTAGTCAGGGTTCTTGGTTACAAAGAGCAGAAAGCTGTCAGGTTAAGTGACTCAGATCAAATGCATTGGAAAGATACAAGATAGTTCATAGAATTAAAGGCACTGTGAGCCAAGACCCTTACAATAGGAATGGCCTAGTTAGGGAGCTCCATTAAGCCATTTCTCTTGATGGCTCACTCCATGCACCTGACTCTCAATGCTACAGCAACCCAGCCCTACTGATGCTGTGCTTTTGTGTCACTCCACTGAGCCTCGGTATCAGACTGATGATGGTGAATCTTTCACAGTCACTGTCAGGGAGCAGGAAAGAGAATATGCCTGTTGCCCTCTTAGCTTTTGTAGCAAGAAGTGGACCCTGCTTTGCTCTCATCTTGGCAGCCTCCAAAGTAGGATCCACATATCAAGTCTGATGCAGCAAATGTCAGCGGCCCTTCTCTCAGGCCACCAGACTGGGGCCCCACTCACACTGTGTCTCAGGAGGACAAAAGTTGATCCAGAGAACATTCTCTGTGAAGAGGATTGGAGCACCAGTGCAGTCAGGATCACATAACCAGAGCAGTCATGACCAGAGGTCAAAAGAGTGAGCATGATGCACTTTATGGTCAAAGCCTAGAAACAGGTAACTGTTGATCATCCCTAGCACTTCTCTGATTCTCAGATGTTTCAGCTAGAGTCTATCTAAAGGGTAGAGATGGGATCCTACCCATTGCTCTTACCCTCCAAAACTATATGCCCTCTGCCGATCAGCAAGGCACCTTCCCTGGGGTCCCAAATTGTGGTACACACATCATCAGGAGGACGAGTACAGATTTTTAGGTGGTTGTTGAGAAAATTTTTCTTTCATGGTTATGCATTTATTTTAATGACATTCAGAACTATGTAATGGAAAATAACTTACTCTGTGTTAGGCACTGCTCCAAGTCTTTTACCCACATGAACATTTGTTTACTCTTCCTAATAGCCTGAGGAAGCAATCATCATTATTATTACTCACATTTTATAAATGATGAAACCGAAGCCTAAAGATGCTAAGTAACATGCTCAAGGTCACAGGGGTAGAGAGAGAGAGGGGCCAGGCTTCATACTTGGGCAGTCTGACTCTCGAGTCCCTGTTCTTTCTGTGCCATAGTGACTATGTTTGCTGTGAGATGAGCAGTTGCTGGAGCTGGGTGAGCGAAAACTGTGATTTTGCCTTTTTTTTTCCTTTTGAATAAACATGAGTGCCAATGAGAGTAGTAAAAGCTGTTAATTGGGTAGCCTGTAACATATGCCAGGCACGGTTCTGAGTGGTACACATGTAAGAAACTCTTAATAACTTGATGATGGCTTCTGTTATTCCCATTTCACAGAAGCAGAAACTGAAGCACTCTGAGAAATTAAGTTACTTGCTCACAATAACCCAGTTAGTCAGTGGCCAGCATTTGAATGATGACAATCTGACCTTAGACTTGTGTTCTTGCCCAGGTACTGTATGATTCATTATACTATCTGCCTGAGGATGGTTAATGTTTGCTATTTGGAGCCTTATGCTTCTGTTGGAACTATGCAACTCTACCTAGCCATAGACAAAACCTAAGAGAATTGACTATGCATATGTTCCAGGAAAACCCTGTAGTGCTACAACTTTGCAATCCAGCATTTGGGAGGCTGAGGCAGGAAGATTAACAATTTGAGCACAATCTTGGCAATTTAGTAACTAAGCAAGATTGTCTCAAAAAAAAAATTAAATCCCTAAGTTCAATCCCCAGGACAAAACAAAAACCTCTCAGTAAATACTAAACTTGAAATCCAAATTTCACATGAGGTGGTGAATACTCCTTTCAGCTCCTAGTCAATCATTTAAACATGTAAGATCTATAGAAACAGAAAAGAGGTAAGTTTGTCCATAGGTCCTGGTCTACCAACCCTCGGTCTGGTTTCCACAACTGAATCACATCTGCATCCAAACTAGGGTTCCTCCTCTACCATGAAGCTTCCTCATAGGAAGAAGAACTGGTCCGTACCAGGGACAAGCCAGAGGCTACTACAGTGAGATGGCCTGTGACATCCCTGGAGTGAGTTGTAGGCAACTACAGAAGTTGGAGTATTTTGTGAAAAGGATATCATTGCCAGTCCTTTAATGAAACTTTTAAGTTTCAGCCAGACGAGGCAATTGTTAAAAGCGACACGTAAAATCCAAGCATAAGTAATGCTTCTGGGAGATATTTTGTAAAATATCCTCACCATCACAGATATACTCCAAATTATTTTCAGAGTCACAATGAAATAGATATTTTGAACTATGGTTTGTGTTTACCCCCTTGCCCCAGAGAAAATCTAACTATAAAAGCATGAATTTCCCCAAGAGGGCTCTTTGCCCATTCAGCCATGTCTTCTAAGGGCTTTGACTTATGGAAAACTAGAAACAACTCAGGGTTGTAAAACCAGTGAACCCCTTTCCTTTATTTAACCTATTGCCCTTGAGAATTTACTATTTTATGGTTTGCACGTGATCCCACCAAGCCTGTCTCAGTATCCTTACACATGAGTTATATACAGAAGCACTTCAAAGGGAAGGAGAAAGGCTGCGTAAATATAAGGTGGCAGCATACTCAAATCCCATCTTAACTCCTAATGATGAACTCTACTGCCAAGTACAATAGTCTGTTATTGAAACAGGAATTTCTTGGTTTGCACTCTGTACATCTTTCCTCCCACTTTAATCCCTTCCCCATACATGCACACACTAGTTCTTGGAATACTCTCATGTAGTTGTTTGTCAGTGTGTGCTCTTCAGTTACCTATGAGGGCTCTCCCCTGCCTCTCTGGAAAAGAGCCGAAGTAGCAGTAGACAAGAGTGTACGCACCTGCATTTTCCAGGGCAGCTGCCAGTCCCAGGGCCCTGAAGCTGTTAACGCTCCTGCTTGCTCTTCCTGGTCAGCTCAACTCTGAGGTACGCTGTGTCCAGAGCTCCCCCAAAGGACTGTATTGCCTTCTGTCAGACACTGTGTGATGTGCCAGCCCGGGCTGACCTTCTTCTCCGTCCATTTTCATGCCTCACTCCTCTACTGGTTTGTCTTTAGAACACTTCTCAAGAATTTGCTTTGATATGAATCCTCATGGAAAGTTCTGCTTCTGGGATCAATCTAAGTCACAGCATTAGGAGAAGCATGTTAAAGTTGTGTCTTCCAATATACAACAAACTGAAATTACAACCCATGTTTCATAGCTCCCAAGTGCTTATCAGATTCTGCTAGAGCAGTGCTATGGCAAGTGTGCTGCAGCAGCCTGTTTGTATCATTGGAAGCTCTGGAAAGTTCACCATTGCTGTTCTAGAGCATTGCGTACGTATCTTCCTAACTCATGAGATCTCCCTGGTACAGAAGAAGAAGGCTTCGGAGGGGTGAAAAACTTACCCAAGTTTACACTGACCAGGGTAGCAGAGCTGGGCCTTCTGGTAGCAGTGGTAGGGTAACCAATAACCAAATTATTTAAATACTGATCATTATTTAACATTAGATTACAATAGAATATTTTCTCAGTTAAAATATCGTCCTTCACTTCCAGAAAAGGGAAATACTAGTTGTTGGAGTCATTCACTTGTACCATCAATATTTACTGATTACTGATCACCTATCAGACACTATACTGTATTGACACAAATATGACAGTGAGCTGTGGAACTTAACTTTTACCACAATGCTCGATAGAAAAGAAATAATTTCAAGCCGGTGTGGTGGTACATGCCTGTAATCCCAACACTTGGGAGGCTGAGGCAGGATTGCCAAGATTTCCAGGCTAGCCTGAGCTATAGTGAGTTCAAGCACAGACCGCACTATCTCAAAAAGTACTGAAATTGTAAGGATGATAATTGCTATGAATGAAATATATAAGGAACACAGAAAGAGAAACTCAGACCCATCTTTAGATAAAAGATAGGAGAGACCTTTCAAAGAAGTTAGTATTTAAATTCAAAACTAAAGATGTGCAGGGATTGGAAAAATGTGCAAAAACTTGGAGAAAATGTGCTCAAGGAAAGAGGCTTTTGTCTGACTTTCATTTATGAAGGCAAAATCCAAACGTTTTTATTTTGCTACCAGGGATCAAACTCAGGATCTTGTGCTTGCAAGGCAGGGACAGCAGTACTAAGCTTAGACCTCAGTCCTTTTTGTTGTAGTTATTGCAGACATTAAGTTTTATTGTTGGCTAGGATTAAATTTTGTAAGCCAAGCACTTGAGCAATTCGTGTAGGCGAATTTCAGAGCCACCTATAGTTACTGAGACCAAATACCTGCTTCTCTCCTGGCCTGGCCCTTTGGCTGCAATTTGCAGCATTTGTCCTTTTCTTTAAAGAGCCTCTAAGCTCAGATGGTTTACTTTGTCCCCCAGACTGCTGTTAACAGAGAAAGGAACGTGTTAATTAGCTTATGTTCAGCATCAGCCAGCCTGCTCACTGACTTCAGAAACCCTCTCCACAGAGGGAGACTTGTGAATGGCCCACTGCCAAATGTCACAGTGGTGGCCACAAGTGAGAGACCCCGGGTGGATTCCGTTTTGCTCTTCAGTCCCAGTGTGACCTGTAAGAAGTCACTCCTCTCTCTCTGAACTTCTGTTTCCGTCTCTGTTAATGGTGAGAAAAGCAAATATACTTTCTTTTAGTCTCTTACGGCTGTTATAGCAAAAACAACATTGACTGGGTAACTTATGAACAGCGGAAGTTTATTTCTCAAAGAGTGGGGCCCAAGATCAAGGCACCAGGAAATTCAGGACCAAGCCAAGACCTACTTCCTGCTTCATAGAGGGACCCTTGAGACTTGACATGATGGAAGAGCCTACTGGCTTTCTGGGGCCTCTTTTATAAGGCATTAATCCTGTTCATAAAACTCTTACCTTTGTGATTTAATCATTTCCCAGCAGTCAACCTCCTAGTACCATCACCTGGGAGATTAGGATTTCAACATTTGAAATCTGAAGGGCCGCAGACACGCAGTTCACAGCACACTCTCAGGTTGCTGTTAAGGGCCAGAAATGTTTGTAAAGAAGGGATCACTCTAGTATCAAACTCTGTGAGTTTTTTTTTTTTTTTCAGTGATAGTAAGAGTAGGAAAAACTTTAGAGTTGGTGTGGTTGCAATGAGATTGCCATTGCAGTGGGAAAAAAATCAGACTAGTAAGCACAGATATCACTGTTAGCAAGGCCCTTGTCTATCTCTCATCATTTGCTAATAAATTAGGTCCTATAGGATAAAAGTAACTCTCAAATCATTTGACATACCAGTTGCCTTCTATTGCTTCTGTGAAATAACAAGGTTTGGAATGTTTCCAGAATGTTCTATACCAATATAATATAAGATAAAATGTTCTAAAAGTGAAACAGCTGAAATCCATACTAATAATATAATTTCTTTAACCTGATATATTTTAAAATATAAAGATTCAAAAATGTAATCCATATAAATTATTGGTGAGAAATTTTTATCATATCTTCAAAGTGCAGTTTGTACTTTAGACTTAACTACATGTCTAACTTCAGACTAGATACATTTCAAATGGGTTATTGCAAACCATTTTGAGTAGTGCAGTTCTGGGAAATTAAAATTTATTCTCGTGACCCAAATATATTCCACCAGAAAAGTTCATATGGAGAATTTACATGCTCCCAACTCCTCAGAGGAAAAAAACTTGTGATTGTTTGAAACACACCAAAAAGATCTAAAGAACCTCAAAGTGCCCATGTAAACTGTGAACGTAGAAACACTTCTGCTTGTTCTCTAGTGAAAAGTTTGTGTTTCTTTCCTCCACTAAGATATATATCCACAGTGGTGATACAGGCCTGTCATCCTAGCACTCTGAGAGGCTGAGGCAGGAGGATCACAAGTTTAAGTCCAGGCTAGGTGATAGCAAGATCTTGTCCCAAAATGAAATATTTAAAAGTGTTGAGGATATAGCTCAGTGAAAGGCCCTAGGTTCCATCCCCAGGACTGAAGAAGAATAACAAACAAACAAAGATAAATCAACACACAAAATCTTGGAGCCCTTTGGTATAAGTTGGCTGAAATTCAGCCCTCAGTGTCACTTCTTTATCTCACTCAAATCTCCCTTTCAATGTCATCATCTCAGAGAAGAAGCCACCTCTTACTCTCACACCTTCACATGATTTCAAACACAGCTGTCTTCGCCATCACTTGTGATTTCAGTCATTGGGTTCCTTCTTACTAACTGACTGACTGAAGAAGCTATGACCCAGAAGCCTCTCCTTTCTCTTCCCCGCCATCTCTCAGGGGCTGTGTGTCACTGACTGACTACAATCGTGCCTCTCAATCCTACTCCAAGTTCCCTTCTCTCCATCCCATTTCCAGATTCAAAATACTTAGAAGAACTGGATTTCTAGAATCAGTCTCCAGATGTAGGCCAGGCCTTACTCATGGTTCTGGATTTTACAAAGTTGCAAAAGGACTCATAAGTCTCCCTTCACTGCTCTTCATAATGTGCCATGCTGGTGCCTCAGTTTCCACAACTGCAAGATGACAGAATTAGGCAGAACCAAGACTCTCAATATTAATGAGTTATGAGTAACCATCCCATATTAAAAAAAGTAATTTGAGGTATGTAAGAAGTAATGTAGTTATATAAAGCTTTTAATTAAATCCCTCAAAATCACTGCACATTCCCAGAAGTAACCATTTAAAGCCAAGAAACTATGTCTGTGTGTTAGAATTTCCCAGATGTAAAAAATGCAATAAAGCACTGTAGCATGAATCTACGAGTTTCTCATTTAATCACTGTGGAATAGTCTCCATGACAATATCACTTGAAGCTACTAAGATGATTCAAATGTTTAACCAACATGGAAAGAAAATGCTAAAAGCCATTTTTTTAATCATTTAGGCCAGTTTTCTCAAACTTTAATTCAGACGTGAATCACTAGGCTCTTATTAAAACCTAGGCTCTGATTTGATACATCTGGGGTAAGGCCTCACATTCCACATTTCCAATAAGCTCTGAGGAAGCTTGAGGCTCACACTGTTCGAGGGACTCACACTGGGAGTAGTGCAGCTGTGAGACACCTGGATCAGTTTCTGGCCCACATGAAACATCTTCAGGGCTTGTATATATTTTGGATTTACTTCCCAGAATACCCCTATTCTTCTTGTTTTTTTTTAAATCTAAGTAACGCTAACTCTTCAGGAATACTCATTATAGTGCAGTTATTTTGTTCATTACAGTGGGTCATTTTTCAACAATGGGGCATCGGCCTTTATCTCCAAATTAAAATGTGTGTTTCAAGACTCTTCTCTGATATTCTTCCCCCAAAACTGAAGTTGGACACACTTTGTATCTTTGTCCATCTCCTACATCTACCATCTTTTCTACAATGATTTTTATATCACCAATATTTTTCATTTCCCTGGTAGAATTTTTCAAGGCTGTTACCAGTTTAAAGCTATATTTTTCTATCTAATTTTTATTTATTTCACTTTTTAAACTTTACCTTTCTTTTCATCTCCTCATATTGTCTTGCAGCCTCCTCTCTAAGTCTTTATTTGAGATGCTTTCTTAATGAAACTCTGGATATTCACTTTCCCATTGCTGAGATACAATGGCCAACACCCACAACTGAAAGGAGGAAAGGTTTAATTTGGATTATACTGTAAAAGGATTCAATTCCTCATCAGCTAGTACCAAAGAGGAAACCTCATGACAGAAGGACACGATAGAACTCAGCTCCTTAATTCATGGTGGCTGGGAAACGGGGCAAGGGAGCAGTGCCAGAGAGGGAGGGGCCAGGGGCAGATACAGATCCCAAGGCTCCGCCTCCATGGCCGGCCAAGTGTGCCCAGTAGGGAGCTCGCCAATAGCCCAGTCAGCTTCCAAGCCAATCGAGTTACCACAGAGTAATTACACTCTGTTTTATTTTATTATGCATTTGAAATTGTTTGTCATTTTTTAAATATTCCCTCTTGTACTAGCTCTTTCTATCTATCTATGTTGCAGGGTGAAACAGATGTGTCATATACATGTATGGATATGTACATAATTTTATTGTTTTTTATTTTTCCACTTTTTGTGTACCAGTTACAAGATGACCCTTTCCTTATAACTTTCTTTGCAAAGGTATACAGTATACCGTTAATAATTGAAGTAGTACTAGAATAATCTAGAGTCTCACATGAGTGCATGGTCTATTACACTATCTGACCAAATCTATAATTTCCTATTTCCTGGAGATACAGCTCCTTTATATGTGGAAACCTCAGAGTGAGAATGTCTCAATCTAAAAGTCCTAATGAGAATCAGTTTTACCATGGAAAGGGAGGGGGCCACATTAGGGGGAAAATAGCCATATGCAAACTCCTAGAGCCTACAGGTCAGAAGTGAAACTAAGGAGAAACTGTGGATTAAATAAATAGCTAAACACAGTTAAGCCACTGTAATTCATTAACACTGTAAATAAACTTATACATTGGTGCACACAGCAGCATCTCCAAATATTTCACAAAAGTACTGTGTAAGGGCAACACATTTATTTGTTCCACCTGTAGAAATTGTCTTGCTTACATGTGGCTTCCCACAGCACCTTTCATTCCATTCTATTCATAAGGTGCTCACTATGCAGTTTTGTGGAGTTTGATTGAGTAATGAGATAAATAATAAATAAGTAAACCAATAAAGAAACAGTTTTAAAGGAAATGAGTAAGGTGAGGGGACAAAAATGGTTTATGTTTAGAGATGACCTCATACTCAAGCTGGACCCAAGGACAAATGGCAATTCCCATGAAGAGCTGGAGAAAGGGGCAATGAGCTAAGCAGGAGAAACAGTACTGAGAGCTGAGTTTACCCCGGAGTGGCCTGCGTATGTTCTAGGAACCAAGAGATTGCTTGAAACTGGATATGGCGTAAGTAGCTCGGTAAAAAATAACACTGGAGATGCAAATAGCAGTCAAATCATATGGAGCAAGGAGTTAATTCTGCATCCGTTGTGAAGCAAAACATTCCAGTGCTGGAGTGTAGAGACTGAGTTGAAGGTGGCGGTGGAAGTCTTAAACTGTTCTTGTAATCCTGATGGGGTCAGTGATCCAAGGATTAGGTTGAAGGCAACAGAGATGGAAAGATGTCTATGGAGTTGAGAGCACACAAGACTCTCTGGTAATATGAAGTTGGGAGATGGAGGAGGATGAGGAAAGCACACAGTCACTCTCAAGTCTGTCTTGAATGTTTCAGTCGATGGCATTGGGCTTTCTGATACAGCAGTGACATAGCAAAGAATGTGTCTGTGGAGAGAAATCACATGGTTATGCAAACACATTTAAGCTGTTTCTGGATATCCTGGTGTGATGGTTAATTTTAGATGTCAACTTAACTGGATTAAAGGATACCCAGAAACCTGGTAAAACATTATTTCAGAGTATGTCTTGAGGGTATTTCCAGAGAGAACTGGTATTTGAGTCACCTGGCACAATAAAGAAAACCTGTCTCATCAATGTGGGGAGTATCTCCCAATCCATGAAGGGCCCAGACTGAGCAAAACAAGAGTAAGGACAGATTTTCTTTCCTCCAGAGCTGGACCCCAGGGTGGCTCAGACCAAGAGTTGCACTAGGAAGTTCCCCAGTCCTCTACTTTGTATGTAGTGTAACTTGGGATTCCCTGGTTTCCATAATTGTATAACCTAATTTCCACAAGTCCCCACTATCTACCTACCTAAATATACAACAAGACCTCTATCATTTTTGTTTCCCTGAAAAAACTTGACTAACACACCTGGTGAATATATTAGGAGATACTTTAAATAGACTACAGCACCATGAAATCTGGGATGCACATATACATTTTGGATTCATTACAGTATGAAAGATATTTAAAGTCATCTGCATGAGACAATATAAGAAAAAGGAAAGAAAAGGGTCTGGTCAGACTCAGCAGTTCCAAGGTTCTCTGTAACCACCATGTTAAAAAATCCTTACAGTGGGTTATGTTAGCCTTATTTTAATCAACTCATTTATTCATCCATTACAAAAACTCCAGTCAAGTTCTATTAAGGCACAACAGAACTTAAAGATTAATATGATATGAATACCAGAGTCCACAGGCCTTCGGGCACAGGTGGATACAGAAGACCATACATGTCACCAGGACTTAATCATCCATCATAACTTGACTGTTTTCCTGTATTGGCTTCATTCCAGATCACCTCTCTCTGCTTGCTCCCCAATGGAGCCAGATTTACATACTTCTGTTAACAAACTCACCATTAAAAAGAAATTCGCCTTTCTAATAGTTCTACCCAAACTCATTGATTTTTTTTTAGTTGAAATCTTTATTGGTACATTACATATACACATCATGATTGCACTCAACAATGAGAATTTGTACCAGTATATGATGCAACTTAATTCTCATTTTTTCCCATAGCCCTACTCACCCTACCACCCCCACCCCCATATACATAAATTTTGTTTCCTTTCTTTTTTATTATAATCTCATTATTTTTCCCCCTTCACCCTATTTCACTTTGAGTATTTTCTATTTCACAGTATATAACATACAATTCTAGAACTCATTTACATCTTTATTTTCTCATACCAGAGAAAAGATGTGATATTAACACATCTGTGACCTATTTATTTCACTTATGAGGATATCCTCAAAGTATGTCCATTTAAGTATAATTTAAACTTACCATTCTTTATGGCAGAGTAATACTCCATTCTGTAGAAGAACCACATCTTCTTTATCCAGTCTCCAGTTGATGGACATTTGGGTTGTTTCCAAGATTTAGCAATCACAAACCGAGCTGCTATAAACATGGGTGCACATATGTCACTGTGATATGAGTCTTTTAATTCTTTTGTGTATATACCTAGCAGAGTGATGGCTGGATCACATGGGACCTCCAATCCTAGCTTTTTGAGGAATCTCCAAATTTATCTCCACAGAGGCTGTCCGAGTCTACAGTCCCACCAACAGTGGAGAAGGGTTCCTTCTTCTCCACAGCCTCGCCAACATTTGTTGCTGGCTAATTCTGAAATGGCAGCCATTCTTTGTTGAGTGAGATGAAATCTATGTTGTTTTCATCTGCATCTCTCGAATGACTAATGATGTTGAGCATTTCTTCATATGCTTCTCAGCTGCTCTTACTTCTTCCTCTGAAAAGTATCTGTTCATTTCAGATGCCCATTTTTGAATTGGGTCTTTAAATTTGGGTGGGCTAATATTTTAAAACTCTTTATATATTCTAGATAGTAACCCTTTGTCTGAGGAACAGCTGGTAAAGATTTTTTCCCACATTGTTGGTTGCCTTTTTGCTCTGTTGGTGGTTTCCTTTGCTGTGCAGAAGCTCTTTAAAAGAATGAGGTCCCATTTGCTGATTTCTTCTGCCAATTCCTATGCTATAGAGGTTTTGTTCATGAAGTCTTTCCCTAAGCCAATGTCTTCAAGAGTTTTACCTAATCTGTTTTGCAGCAGGTTTAGAGTGTCTGTTTTAATATTTAGGTCTCATATCCACTTTGATTTAAGCTTGGTATGTGGTGAAAGAGCTAGACCCACTGAGATTGAAATGGGGGAGTCAGTTCCTTTCACAATAGCACCCCAAAAAATAAAATATGTAGGAATTAACTTAACAAAGGAGGTGAAAGACCTCGACTCTGGACCTAATCGCCAATTTTAGCCGCGTAGCTGGTTACAAGGTCAACGTTCAAAAATCAATAGCCTTCGTATACACAAACAGTAGACCCACTGAGATAGAAATTGGGGAGTCAGTCCCTTTCACAATAGCATCCCAAAAAATAAAATACTTAGGAATCAATCTAACAAAGGAGGTGAAAGACCTCTACTCTGAAAACT
>PVIR01036270.1:0-15930 GCA_004026965.1 Petromus typicus
AATAGCAATTCTAACTGTGTATTTCAGGATATGAATTAATACATGGATCTGGTTCAAGAAAAACTGCCATGATATTCTAAGTCGGAACCTATCCATCATTCCAGCTGGAATACCTGAACAGCATGTCGGTCAGAGCCACTGTACACAGAGACCTGTGGTTGCTGCATTCGAGAGGAGGAAGTGGTGATGGTGGTGGTGGTGGTACTACTGGTCGTTGTAGACACAGAAGATGCTCCAGGGTTTGGTTCACTATCCATAGTTGTACTGTGGTCCTTAAATCTGGTAGATAACAAAAAAGATGTTCGTTGGCAAAAGCACTAGCTTATGAGATTAGTTCATCCCAAAGAAATAATCAGAGAAGAGCTTAAGAAAGACTGCATACTATACAGCTAGCACACAGTCATCAACAACTTACAAAAGAAACATATTTCACATATATACACTATAACTCAGAAGAAGCGTGGCCTAAAATTTATCTTTGTGCTATGGAAAAATTAGGGACTTGAGATCAAAACTAATAGTGAAGGATACTAAAAATAAAAGTTTATAAATCAGAAAACTATAAATCAATTCTTGGCATTCTTTTGATCATACTAGTAATTACAAATTAAAGCTATTCTTTTCTCTTTTTTTGGTACTGGGGATCAAACTCAGGACCTGCAGTTGTGAGGTAGGCTTGGTGGCGCCATTGAGCTAATTTCTCAGCACAAAGCTATTTCATTTTTTAAAATTTCTGAGAAGTTGGATTAGCTCAGTTATGGTTATCGTATATACTTTGCTTCAAAAATAAACTACAGTATCTTCAAAGTAAAGTTAATAAAAACTAACTCACATAGCTTTTCTCCCAATCATTCTTAACATTCTCCTTACTATTTCTTTTTTTCTTTTTTTTTTTTTTTCAACAGGGTCTCCCTTTGTAGTTCAGGCTGGCCCTGAGCTCAATATGTAGCCCAGGTGAGCCTCAAATACACAGCAGTCCTCCTGCCTCTGCCTCCCGACTGCTGGATTACAGGTGTGAGTCACCACGCCCAGCACTGTGGTATGTGGTACCGATTGCTGGTGGGCGGGAGTCTCCCTGCCCCACAATGTGGTGTGTGGATCCCCGGTTCAAATTCAGGGACTCTGCGCTTGCAAAGGAGGTGGCAAAACCACTGAGCTAAATCCCCAGCCCTCTACTTACTATTTCTAATAATTTAGTTTTACTTATATGCAGATTACTGTGACTAGAGAAATAGGGTAGCAGTTGACAGCAACTTCCCACATCCTTTCAAAATCTTTCTTTGAAAAAGAACCTTGCTGTAATGCTGAGGATTGAGCTCATATAGTATCACACCTACCCTGGAAGCACAGAGCCTTAGTTCGATCCGCAGTCCTGAGGGGAAAAAAAAGGCTTAAACCAAGAATCTTGCTGTAAATTTTGAAATTTAGAACAGTAAAGCACATTTCTGTACCTGTTTCTTTTAGTGTTTTTCCTGTAATATTACAAGTATACCTCATTTATGTGATACAGAAATTCACCAATACAAAATCCACATTTTAATAAAATCAAACATTCCAAGTCAACTCTAAGGATTTCAATATTGTTCAAAACTACAGAGAACTTTGATTTTTTTAGGGCTAGAAATGCTCATGATGGTGAAAAGCATGCGAGTTTATATTGGTTCTACCTGTGTTTCCTTTTAACTTTTAACAGTACACATTTGTCATACACATTGATCATATTCATCATAGCGAATTTGTACCTGTACATAATTCTTTTTATTCTCAATTCCCTCCCTTCAGCCCTTCTTTTCCTCAAAACTTACAAAAACTTCGTTTCCATTTCTTCCTTTTCTTTTTCTTCCCTTCCATTCTTCTTTTGTTTTCCTTCCCATATGAACAAGCTTATAGTCTAGAGATGCATCCATTTTACTACAAATGATTTGTTTATCCCTCTTTATGGCAGAGTAGTATTCCGCTGTACATAAATACCACTATCGCTGTTTCCTATCTTTTCTTCTAAGAAACAAATGCAACCACCTCATATTAGAAGCACTGACAAGAACGTAACAAGAACACTTTGTTTCACCAAAAAAGAGAAACAAAGGAATTTGGCATTAATTGGGTGAGTTTATCCTATTTCCATATAGTTCCTTTTACATAAAAATTTTCTTTGCTCCTTACTGCACATGTAAATAGTATTTGTAGGCTCTGAAAAACCAGAGTAAATACATTTCCAATAAGAGAAAATGAAAGGGGGAAGGGCTGGGTTTTCACATTTTATGATCACACTTCTTTGCTATTGTATCAAACTGCTTTCCAAGCATCAAAACATAGTATCACATGGTAACTCTTCAATATTACAAAGACACGTTGCAGATAAGGTAAACTTTACCAAACTACTACCTGTCATAACACTTCTGCACCACATAACACTTCTGCTCTTGCGATATACAAAAAGCTAGCTCAAAATCTGGTTCTTCTCTGTTCAACCATGCCCGCAAGCTCAAACACCATGGTAAGCAATCTTCATTACTAACCAAAAATGGTCCCAGAGAATCCAAACTCTAGTTCAAACAGTAGTTGAGTGCAACGGGCCAAACCAAGGCATTGAATCTGGAGGCCTGGCACAAAAGAATAATTTTGTTAACTCTGGCGTGTATGTATATTAATACCTGCAAAAAACATCCGGACAGTATTGATTCGCAAGAGGCCTACGCCAGAAACACTTAAGTTTTAAAGTCGCTAAGCATACCATCACTCCGCTACACAAGAATGTGATCCTCGGGGGAGGAATCTGCATCGCAGCCTAGGACCCGCGGGAAAGCTTCCCTTCCCTGGTGTTTGCATCTGCACCCCACGCAGCAACCCAGCCACCTGCCCCGCGGCCCGCGGGGTCACCTCCCCACGCCCCCAGCAGAAGGGCTAAGGGCAGCGGCGTCCTGGCCTCGATCTGAGCAGCGGGGCGGCGCCGGGCGGAAGGAGCGGAGGAAGAGTGAGGCCTGGATTGCGCGCCCTACCGATCCAGCTTCCGCGGGCGTCCGGCTGCAGCAGCCCGCAGGGCCCACTGGCAGCGATGACAGCGCCTGAGGGGTCCCCCGCGCCAGGTTTCCCACAAGACCGCGGCGTTCAGGGTGCTGGAGGTTACCGTGCGCTCAGGGCCCTGCCAATCCCGGACTGACAGCGTAAAGGCAGCTCCCACCAGGAGGATAACTGGAACCTCTGGCTCGCGTCGGTCCCCAGACCAGGGCCAAACGGGCTCCGCCACTGTAAGAAGATTCTCGGGTCTCTCGTCTCCTGCACTGCCCATAAAAGAGCCCTGAAGTCTCCCCATGGGGGACGTGTCGCTGCCCCACTCGCCCCCCCCCCGTTACGACATCAGTCACCAGCAAGTCACTCACTCCGCTTCCGCCATCTTCTCTCCTCCATCACTAATACATGCTGCGCATGCGCCGCCCCTACCCCAGCGACAGACAGAGGGGCGGGGTCGGCAGTGCCCCGGGCCCCTGAGGTCACGTGGGCTCCTCCGCTGCCAAACACCCCCGCCCCCTCCCCGGTCTCCTACCCGGAGAGCCCGGGTTTCCTCGCCTTAATTACTGGTGTCTGGGTTGTAAGCCCTTGTTTTCTCTTGCTCAGGATCTTCCAACTCTTAGGATCTATAATGATATAAAAAGTTCTGCTTAGAATTAAATATTTGAAGAAATATACCAAAGGCAATGCAAAGAGTGGTTTGAAAATAATACCCATGAGAATTAGATGCTAAGATCTCCAAAGGATAGGAAATGTGCTGTTGCAGAGCATGTGGCCTGGGACGCCCTGGAGCTTGAGGTCCTAGCCTACAGTCTCTGGGGTTCCCTCGTGGTGTTTACATTCACGTGAGAGGCGGTTGAAAAAATGAGCCCTGTCTGCAACCCAAGATTAGTGAGCGCTTAGTAGAGTAGCAGACTTGAACATCACCAGAAACAAGCAGGAACAGCAACTAGTTGGTTATTGTAATTTTTTTCTTCTTTTTTTTTTTTTTTTTTTTTTTTTTTTTTTTTTTTTTTTTTTTGAGACAGGGTCTCGCTTTGTAGTTCAGGCTGGCCCCTGAGCTCAGCATCATACTCACATCACAACAACCCTCCAGCCTCTGCCTCCAGAGTGCTGGGATTACAGGCGTAAACCACCACGCCCGGCACTGTGGTATGTGGTACTGACTGCTGCTGGGCGTGAGTCTCCACACCCAGTATTGTATGTGGTTGCCGGGGAATCAAACCCGGGTTCTTGTGCTTACAAGACAGGCGCCGGAACCACTGAGCTAACTCCCCCGGCCCTATTGCAATTTATTATATACCAATTCTTCTGAGGCAGGGGAGACAAACATATAACAATGAGTAAATTATTAACTATATAAAATTATATTACATGTTTCCAGAGAGATGTCTTAATATGGAGAGTAGAGTGGGGCTTTTTATACTTCCTCACATATACCTGTAAGTGTTCTGAAAAAGATCTATAAAGTGCTTTGAAAACCCTAAGCTGAAGGAATCCTAAATCTTTGCTGCTCTTCATGGGGGAAAATAAAGCACAGTGATCGTCAACGATGTCTCTTTTTCATTTCTTGAAACAGTGGAGTCACACTAATTTCAATAACAAAAATGAAGCATTTGAAAGAAATCTATCTTAAAATGTAATATGCTTGAATGAAAAGTATACTTAACTTTAAAAATCCTGCTCCAGGATGTGCCTAAGAAGGAAGAACACTTCCTAGGTGAATGTGAATTATTCGTTTCTCTCCTTTTCCCATTAGGTAATTTTTTTCTTTATCCTCATAGTTATTAGTAGTGCCCTGCCTATAACTAATCCCAGAATTCATTTTTTAAAAATTATTTGAAAAGTTCTCATAGATGCCTAAAAAAACAACTGGGCCGGGGATTTTGCTCAGTTGCACCGTACCTACCTGCCTTGAAAGTGCAAGGTCCTGAGTTTTAATGCCAGGTACCCAACCAAAAATAAAAATAAGTAACTTTTCTTTCTGATTTATCATGTAATTATCCTTTAGCTTTCAAGAATCAACTGTTGGACCGGGGATTTAGCTTATTGGTTCCAGCACCTGCCTTCCAAGCACAAGTTCTTGGGTTCAATCGACCACATACAACAATGCCGGGTGAGGTAACTCACAGCCACTAGCAATCAGTACCACATTACCACAGTGCCGGGCATGGTGGCTCTTGCCTATAATCCCAGCAATCTGGGAGGATGAAGTAGGCCAGGCTACATTGTAAGTTCAATACCAGTCTGAAACAGGAACTTGGCTCAAAAACAGGCCTTGACTCAACAGGCCTTGACTCAAAAACAACAACAAAAGGAATGAAGGAATTTCCATTGGAACTGAAGCAGGAAAGAAGGATGGTAAATTTGAGCCCACCCGAGGCATTTGAGGGACTGAGCAAGACACTGTCTCAAAACAAAAAATAGAAAGGGATGAGGATATAGATCAGGACATCCTTAGTACAAAAAAAAGTCTTTACTGACAAAACTATTATTTGGGGGGAAAGAAAAAAGAGTGAAGAAAGTCTAATCTTAGACCTAAAGTTGGAAAACGCACAATTCCAGGAAGTATTTGGAATAATAGGTCAGTGGCATCCCAGTAGCTCACCGTGATCACAGTTAGTACTCTGCATTGTGGAATAATATGCCAAAATTGTTCCTCTTTCTTCCCTTTTCCTTCAAACATCAAAAATTTCTGTCCTGGGCCAGGGACTTAGCTCAGTAGGTCTGGCACCTGCCTTGCAAGTGCAAGGGCCCGAGTTCAATTCCTGATAACCACATATAACAATGCCAGGCGTGGTGGCTCCCACCTGTAATGCCAGTACTTGGGAAGCAGAAGCAGGAGGATTGTTGTGAGTTTGAAGCTCACCTGGGCTACATAGTGAGCTCAGGGCCAGCCTGAACTACAAAGCAAGACCCTGTCTTGAAAAAAAAAAAAAAAAGAAGAATTTCTACTCAACTTGTTTGATGAACTTCACAACTCTGATATAGTTTTTGTCCCCAATTAGTATAGAAGTATAGAGGCTGGAGGTAGCTATCTTTGCTAACTGCTCAGTGTGTACCAGAGTGGGGACTTGATTTAAACTCTGCATCACAAAAGCCCATTTTCTTCACTACATCTAAGTAAAATATCACATCCCTCCAAAAGGACTCAAACTCAGGACCTTGCGCTTGCCAGGTAGGTGCAGTGCCACTGAGTCCTCTAACAGCTGAATGTAATGGTGCATGCTTGTAATGCCAGTTACATGGGAAGCAGGATTTTGAGTTCAAGTCCAGCTTGGGCAATTTAAGGGGACTCTGCTTTACGGGATTTTTAAAAAGGTGGAGAGACAGTGTGATGAAGAATTACTCTTAAGAAACTTAACTTTTGTGTTTCTGATCAAACAAAAGTATTTTACATGTGTGTCATTTTCTAAATAAAGTATTTATATGATATCCTACCAGGTTAAACTTATTGGAAGTCACTAGAAGTAACAGGAAATTATGTTGGAGAAGTACTACAGTTCCATTTGCAATCCCTCTGGCTTTGTAAGGATGGATTCAAAGAATAAAACAAGGGACAGCAGAACTAGTTGGAAACTGCAGTCATCATTAGAGAAATAATAAGGGTAACAGGAACGGAAAGGAGGGAAAAATAAAAATTTTAGTTTCAAGCTAAGTCCAGTGGTGTGCCGCTGTCGTCCCAATTACTTGAGAAGCTGAGTCAGGAGGATTGGTTAAGCCAGGTGTTCAAGGTCATTCTGGGCAACTGGGCGCATTTTGGACTCTGTCTTGAAAAAAAAAATTAAAACACAATTTTAGTTCTTTAGTGCTTTGGTAATATTTCATTTGCTTACTGGTTGAAGATGGCTAAAGGCTACTCTGTTGGGCAAAACATATAAAAACATTTCCATCATTATGGGAAGTCCAACACACTGGTCTGGATTATGGATCAGGGGTTAATCCAGGTTAAGGCCAAATCCAATCTGCATCCTATTTCTGAACAACCATAGAGCTAAGAATAGTTTACATTTTCTAATGATTGAAAGAAATTAAGGAAATATTTTGTGACAATTGTAAAAAACTGTATAAAATTCAGATATCAGCGTCCGGAATAAAGCCCTTTTGAACCCAGCATACTGATTCCTTTATATATTGTCTATGGATAAGGGAATGCTACAAAGGCAGAGCTGTGTTGCTCTGACAGACATTGTGGCAGTTCACAAAGTTAATATGTACAATCTGTTCCTTTACAGAAAGTTTGCTGACACCTATTCTAGACCATCATTCACGTTTCCCTGCTGCCTTTCAGACTAACTGGTAGAGCACACACGTCCTGTGTTCCGCCTCCGCCAGGATTGCTGTCAAGATTCCAAAATGTGCTGAAACAATAAGTCCAGAAGACCTAGATCTGAATACTGGGATCATTGCCAAATGAGTTACTTTGGGCAAGTGATCTAACTGCTTTTGGATTTATTTTATAATGTTAAGAGAGGAAAGGGAAGAGTAGCAAAGGCCAAATGTAAATTCTTAGAAAGTCTTCTTTTACTGTTTATTTTTGTTTGTTTGGTTTGGTTTGGTTTTTGTTTGTTTGTTGCCATACAGGAGATCCAACCTAGCAGTACTCTACCACTGAGCTATACCCCAGTTCTTTTTATTCTCTATTTTGAGACAGGGTCTTACAAAGATGCTCAGACCAAACTTGTAGTCCTCCTGCTTGAGGCTTCTGCGTAGCTGGGATTACAGGTGTTCATTACCACATCTGCCTTTCTTTTTAAACTTGCATGAGGGTCTTCCTTCATCGAATATGCTCAAACAGTATTAAATATGCCTCATAATGCTACAGGTATTTTGTGGACAGAATAACTACTTAGATAACTGGATGAAGCAAAACATTTCAGTATATCCTAAAAATTGGAATGATATAATAGATAGACATGTTTTCTCTGTTCTTTAAAATGCTAACCCCATAATTTGACTAAACTGAATAGTACTGAAACTGAAAACATAACCTGTAACACTTCCACCTCTGACCTACTCTTGTAACAATGAGTTTAGTAATCATATGCTTATCAGTCATCCCTTATCTTCCTTTGTATATCTGTGGGAGGCTGTGTACACAGCCGGCTGTTCTTCCCTAGGTGCTGAATAGTGACAAGGCAGAGTGCTCGAACTAACTGGAGGGACTTGTAGAGGTCATATTCCTCAAGCTAGGAAAGAATCCACGGTGACTGTCGAGTTTGCACTTTGACTCCCCACTCACTCAGTCCAGAGTCATCTGCCATGAGCCACGAGGCCCTGGTGCACATGAATATGTACAGGAAAGGTTTGAAGGGTCCGCTGCACTCTCATTTCCATTCTGCTTTTATGCTCAGTGTTTGCTTAGCATTATGGCAGCCCAGGGGAATTGTTATAAGTCAATGTTGGAATCAGACAAGGAGATATGAATCCCGGCTTGGCCCCTTGCTAACTATGTGACTTCTTCCAATTCTATCTTTAAAATATAACCTCATCTCTGTCTATGCTACTATAAGTACATGTGAAATCATAAAAATGTAAATTGGATCTGTCGTTTCTTCCCAACTTGCTGTTACCAGCATAGGGGAAGCCACCATCACGCTCTTCCCAAGCCACAGCAATGAGCTCTTGGAAGTCTCCTGGCTTCAGTTCTTGTTCCTCTGTTGTCACCACACAGTGGCCTAGAGCAGAAATGTAAGCCAGGTGGAGCCACGGTCCTCTTGAAATCCTTCAAAAGCTCCCATCACAGTCAGCATAGACTCCTGAGTTTTCACCATAGCCTAGGGGCCCCATGTGATTTCCCAGGCTGCCTTACTCTTCTTCCCCAACTAGGAATGTCTCCCACTTGGGTCTCACCTGCTCCCTCCATCCAGGCCTCAGCTGAGGCATCTCAGAAAGTACTACCTGAAGCTTCTTCTTAGCACACCTGTGGAAGTGATTTGCTATATGTATGTTTCTTTATTAATTTATTCTTCCTGCCAATTTCAGGTTGTATGGACCATATTTTGTTCACTGCTGCAATCTTGCTCTTAAAATATCACGTAGATGGGCCAGGGATTTAGCTCAGCGGTTCCAGCACCTGCCTTGCAAGTGCAAGGTCACAAGTTCGATTACCGGTAACCACATACAACAATGTTAGGCATGGAGACTCATGCCCACCAGCAATCAGTACCACGTACCGAAGTGCCAGGCATGGTGGCTCACACCTGTAATCCCAGCACTTGAGAAGCAGAGGCAAGAGTACTGTGAGTTCCAGGCTCGCCTGGGCTACATAGTGAGCTCAGGGCTAGCCTGAACTACAAAGCTAGACCTTGTCTCAAAAAAAAAAAAAAAATCACATAGGGCTAAGGATTAGCTCAGTGGCACTTCGCACCTACCTGGCAAGTGCAAGATCCTGAGTTCAATCCCAAGTACTAAAAAAAAAATTCAAATGACTAATAAATACACATTGAATGAATGATGTTATTTAACTTCTGTAAAGACCAAATAACTGATTTGTATTATATGTCCAGAACAGGCAGATCAGAGAGACAGAAAGCATATGAATGGGCGCCAGGTGTTGAAGAAAAGACAAATGGGGAATGAGTGAAAAATGGGTTCCAAGTGTTTTTTAGGGTGATAAATATATGCTGGAATTAGGTAGCAGGTATGGTTGCACAATAATCTGAATATACTAGAAGCCATTGAAGAATGTACTTTAATCAGCTTTGTCATGTGAATTATTACATTTAGGATATGCAGTACACATTTACACAAAGCTCAGTATGATATACCCTGAGTTCAGAATTTCTGCTTTGATGATCATTTTGGAGGGAAATGGTTTTAGACAAGGTCTTGCTAAATAGTTCAGGCTGGCTCTGAATTCACTATGTAGCCCAGGCTAGCCTCGAACTCACAGCAATCTTCCTGCATCTGCCTCCTGAGTTCTGGGATTACAGGCTTGAGTCTCCATGCCCAGCATTGTGATATATGGTACCAGGGATCGAACTAGAGACCTTGCACTTGCCAGGCAGATGCAAGATCCACTGAGCCAAATCACTGGCCTGAGTAAGCATTTCTTGCTGAAACCACGTAAGGTTTAGTTTCATCAGAATACTTGCAGGAGCAAGAAATTTAAAAAGATAGAGATCCTGTCATGAAATAGTGCTTAGCAATTCATTATCAGCAAAAGGACTACATTAATAGCTTCTAAGATATTAGCAGTGGTTTACATTTAATGAAGCTAGGAATTGGCCCCAGATTACCATTCTAGTCCATTCAGGCCACTTTTCCCTTGGCTTTCAATTTCAATTTTGTCCTTTCAAAAATGTCAGCTGATTCCTTCAACTCACAGGACTAAATCTGAAAGACCTACCTTGACTTTCAGGATCAGGAAACACTTTTTTACTCACAAACACTTTCCAATCTTCCTCTGTTCTCCACGGCCCTGGTATATCAGCTTTCTTGAATTTCTCACTATTCAGACATAAATTAAGCCTTGGCACAGACTTACTCTGTGATGCCTTGCACTGTGTTGTAATCCAGCAGAAAGGCCCTCGCCAGATACTAAGCAGATACCACCAGCACCATGCTTTTGCACTGCCCAGGCCCCAGAACCAAGAGTCAAATAAACTTCTGTTCTGTTACCTGTTTCATTATAGCGATAGAAAATGGGATTCAATACACCCAGGAGTGAACTTGATAGACATACATAACCCAGGAATGAACTTAATGGTGGTTCTGTTTAACATCCTGAGGGACTGTCAAACTGTGTTTCAAACAGTGTGCTACTGCACATTTCCAAAAGTAATGCATTTGTAATCCAGTGTGTACACATCAAATAATGTTATCTTCTGTCATCCCTGCCTTTACATATATACAGCTTTATTGAATTGATAAATAAATGTCCATCTTTTTATTATACCCCAATCAGGTGGGTAGGAAGTGGTAGTCCATTGTGGGTCTGTTTTTGTTTTTTTGAACGCTAGGAATTTAATTCAGGGGTTCATACTAGGTAAGTGCTCTGTCTACCAGTGAGCCACATCCCCAACCCAGGATGACTTTTCTTATTTTTTTTTAACTTTGGTTGTTTGGGGGTACATATTTGCCATGAATATTGATCACATTCATCACCAGAAATTTATACCTGTATATACTATATCTTAATTCTTTTTTTTCCCATTGCCCTGCTCTCTCAACTTCTCCTCCGTTCTACATTTACAAAAACTTTGTTTCCATTTTTCCTTTTCATTCTCTTTTTTCTTTTTCTCTTTCTACCTTTCCCCTCCTTCAGCTCTTGTTCCCCTTCCCATTTTCTTCCTACTTCTCAGTATCTATCATCCATTTTGGTCCTTATTTGTGTTTTTGGTTTCTCACATAAGACAAACAACGTAAATTTAAACCAATGTGTCTGATTTGTTTCACTGAAAAGTATGGTTTCAACATATATCCGTTTAGCTAAAAAAAAGTCTCAATTTTCTCCTTTATGACAGAACAGAACAGTACGCCATTCTCTCTATATATACTCATTTTCTTCATCCATTCATCTGTTGATGGACATCTATGGTATATAGTATGAAAAGACAACCCACGGGACAGGAAAAAAAATTTATCAGCTATTCCTGAGACAAAGGACTAATATTTAGAATATACAAAGAACTCAAAAAATCAGACCGCCCTCAAAATTTAAAGACCCCATGCAAAAGTGGACATCTAAAATGATGAAGTACAAACAGCAAGTAAATATTTGAAAAAATGTTCAACATCACTGATCATTTAAGAAATGCAAATTAAAACAGCCATGAGGTTCCCCCTCACTCCAGAAAGAATGACCATCATCAAGAAATCAACCAATAACAAATGCTGGAAGGACAGTGGGGAGAAAGGAACTGCTGTCCACTACTGGTGAGAGTATAAATTGGTATAAACAATATGGAAATCAGCATGAACAGCTCTCAAGAAACTAAAAATAGAGTTTCCATTTGACTCAACTATTCACCTTCTAGGTATCATCCCCCAAAAACCCTCATTCCACAGAGATATATGTGTACTTAAGTTTATAGCAGCACAATTGTAATAACCAAATCTTAATGGTTTCTTTGAAGTACTAGCATTGAAGCTTAACTTCTTTCTTTTTTATTTGTATTTTTGATATCCTTTTTTTTTTTTTTTTTCAGTACTGGGGATTGAACTCAGGGCTTTGTGCTTCCAAGATAGGCACAGTACCACTTGAGCTAAATCCCTGGCAGTATCATATCTAAATATCTTAGAAACCATTGCCTAAGTGAAGGTTACAAAGATTTACTACTAGATTTTCTTCTAAGTATTTTATAACTTTAGATTTAGATTTCTGATCCATTTTAAATTAATTTAGATAAAACCCATTTTTACTCCTTTGTATGTGAATATACAGTTGTCCTAACATCATTGGTTCAAAAATGACACTAGTAGAATTAATTTTCTCCTTTCAACAGTCTTGACCTTATCTCATGTTTTTAAATAAATATTGATTCAAATCTGCTTTTATGAGCTCCTTGAAGTTAGAGTTTTCTACCCTCATGTCTATCATAGGTCTGTAACATAATAAACACTCAACAAACATTCAGCAACTGCAGATTGGAGACTTCCACTGTTAACCAACAAATACCAAATGGTAAATTCTGCTGGCTGCTAGAAAAACTTTATCTATGAAGTTGACAGTCTAGTGTGGTTTTAATCCCAAAGTTTCCAAGCAACACCAGAATTTTACAACTCTAGACTGAGATGGGTCTCAAAGCTCATCATCCTCTCATTTTCTAGTCACAAAAAGCAGATGTTGAAAGGCTCAGTAGAAGATAGTAGCCTAGCCTATCTCCTGTAAAAAGAAAGTCCCAGCTGTCTTTGAAATTACATTCTATTGCAAGTTATCAAAAGCTTGCTTTCAGTTCTTGATAAATTCTTTATTCTATTAGTCTTGATAAAAATCCTTTCTGAATGAAAGACAACTGCTTCTGTTTTATACCATACTTATCTTCTGAGATAACTGTTATCAGAGTTTTGAAGAAAAAAGTCTCTACCCTAGCTGTATGTAATTACTTCTTCCTCTGAATTTCTACTGATCTCGCTTGCTCTTCCCCAAAATTAAAAGTTTAGTATCGTTCTATTGTTACCTAATTCTAATTGCAATTTGATTTGTCTTAATTTTATGTGTATTCCCAAGTTGACTGTGCAAATCACACCTAGATGTAGCAATTACATTTTACCACTTTCATGAAATATACAGCCTTGCATCCAGGGGACTTATAGCAGACGCTTCTTGATAGTACCTGTATATTCTAAGAACTCATTTTCAAAATAAGAAGGTATTAGCCCTAAGAGTCATTCTGTTTCCCATCTTTCCTTAGAGAGATACAGCACTTTGGACTAGGGGCATAATTACCTTTAACATGCCCACGGCCTGGCCTCAAGATGCAAGGTCAGGACTGCTTAGTGCTTGAGTGGGAAGGAAAAGCAGCTCAGGCTGCCCAGCATAAGAGACTCTACACATGAAGCAACTTCTTCCATTTGGAAATTATCTGATGATTCAATATTGCTTTCCTAGAGGAATAGAGAGACTAGGGGTCTTATAATTGGTATCTATATTTATAATTATTTTTAATATTGTTAAAAATTTTTATAATTTTATTAAAAGTTTAAAGAATATTAGCAGAAACCTCCCTTTCCAAAAAAACCCCTATAAATGTAACTCTCAGGAAAGCTCTTGACTCATAGTTTAAAATTTCTAGGTCAGAAAGTAGAAAAGGATATCCTGTTTCTCAAGTTTGCTGCCAGTTCTGAGATAAAAGACGACATGGGGCCAGAGATTTACCTCAGTGGTATCCTACCTGTCTCGTGAGCACGAGGTCCTAAATTTGATCCCCGTACCCAAAAAAGAAAAAAAAAAAGAAAAAAGAGGTGAAATAATTTAGCTTGTATTGAAAGTTGCTTTGCTTACTAAAATCTTTGGAACTATTTAATCAAGTTATAGTATAAAATAAGACTAAATGAACTAGCTGTGGTAGGGCATGCCTGTAATCACTGGGAGGCTGAGGCTGGAGGATCATGAGTTCAAGACCAGCCTGGGAAGCTGAGTGACAGCAAGACCCTGTCTCAGAGTAAAAATATGAAATTGGGCTGGGAATGTGGATCAGTGCAAAGGCCCTGGACTGAATCCCTAGTAACACCAATAAATATAAATAATACATACCTGCACTTTAACCAAATCCTAATTTGCATGCATTTTAATATTTGGGAAGATTGGCCTATAAATAATACAGAGTAACTTCCAGCTAGTAATTCTACAACCCCATGATTCTGATTGAAAGATTCCATGCCACGCCCCCGCCGAATAAGGCGTGACAAAATAGGGACTGGGGTCCTGGGCGGAAGACCCCTGTGCTTGAGGCTTGAGGCTCCCCAGGCCTAGAGCCTGAGTTGAGTATGCTTCACCAGGAGGCGCGCAGTTAGCCCAACAGTATGTAAAAACAAGCCGCTTTCTCCCTTCTAAACTATTCTGTTTTTCCCTGTAAACTGTTCTGTGCTTTCTCACCAAGCAAAAATAACATAAACAGAAAACACCTTATTAGACACAATAAGTTTCAGCTGAAATAAAAATAACATAGCCACCTGACAAAAATACATCAACAAGTACAAAAAAAAAATTAATGCTCATATAAAATCTATAGAAACAAGATTAAAGAAATAACAAAGGTCCACTTCCTTAGAAAAGTTGTATACAAAACACACTGATCTACAAAGATTTTTGTGGTCATGAGAAAATCATCACTGTCTCACACGACCTTACACAATATCAAAATGATTGATCACTGTTCTGTTTCTGTTCTTGTTTTTTCCTTGAACTTTTGTTAACCTATAACAATCACCCTTATTTTACAAAGCCAAAAAATCATGTATAAAAAAAACCACAAAAGGCCTAATAAATTTACAACAACATCACAACCTCTCTTGTGTTCGTGTGTTGTCTGTCCATTCCAACTCTGTTCATTCCTGTCTTCAGCGATCCCAGGCCCTACACCACAAACAGTCACTGGCAATTCCAAGTTAGGTAAAATGAATTAGATAAATTTTCCTTAAGAATTGTGCTTGACTCAATAAACTTGACAATTGACTTGAGTAAATAAACTGGACAGCTTGACAAGCTGAACTTTTCAAGCCACACCTTTATGTTATCAGGGAAGCAGAAAATGAAGACTCCTTCTGGTTGTTTGCTGTGGCTAGCTTTTGTATTTAAGTGAACCATAAGTTAATTTAATATTTACTTAAATACCTAAAGATTTTAAGTATCAGAACTTGAAAGGTAAGATTCCTTGGGCAACAAATGAAGATGGTAGCTTTGCTTTCATAGGCTCATTGTGTAGAAACCTGTGCTGATATAATTATTGGCTGTTTCATAATTTGTTTTTATCTAAAGCAGGAAGCTGTACCAATTCAGTGAAATACTTTGCGCTTAAATCAGGTGATAAGCACAGTGTGCAGGTGAACTGACAGGTAACTTTGTCTCTGGAGTGATGTGCCCCTTGTCATTTTGTGAGGGATTAGGCAGCCAGAAATCATTACAGATGAGGAGCTCCACTTTCCCCCCAGTTCATCAGTGGTCCAAAATAGAATACTTGAGGTCAGCAAAATTTCAATATGAAAATACTTGTGCCCAATAGGAAATCAGCAGAGGTGACTGAGAAGTGAACTAACTAGTACTCTGTGAGGAGGGGAGAGGTCAGCAGCTTAGTAGGAGAGATTTTCCTTCAGACCTGTGGGAGAGAGCCAGGTTCCTGAAAGGCCAGGACAGGGAGAGGGAGCCTCAGATCTGGGAGACTTTACTAGAATAGGTTCAAATTTGCATGTAAATATGCTGTCTTCAAACAATATTGAAAAGGTTTGTTTTTTCAAACTCAGGGGTAACTTACATTT